>JAOEHI010048154.1:0-20491 GCA_025447815.1 Percopsis transmontana | reverse complement strand
CCCCCCCCCCCCCCCCCCCCCCCCCCCCCCCCCCCCCCCCCCCCCCCCCCCCCCCCCCCCCCCCCCCCCCAAAACATGCGTGGAAATAATAACAATAATGCTAATGGAACCTATGGACTCACCCATAATGCATCACTTAAAATCTCCGGCTATAGGACGCCATAGAGTGCACACACACACAGTGTGTGCGTGCGTGCATGTGTATGTGTGTATCTAACAGAGGGAACGCTTCAATAACTACATCAGCTGCGCGAGGGGACTGGAGTCTGTTGGGAAATAAGACAGCGCTGGTTTTGTGTTGAGATTGATCAATACGTCCTCTGAATTCCAAAAACACAAACAGCCCCATCCTCGTGTTTAGCGTCTACTTGACAATGTTAGCAGTAATAGAGTTTGATGTGTGTGCTTTATGAGGCAATAATACTTTAAGGTTTGTCATATTTTAGCCTCATTGGTCAAATCCCTGCCTTTATGATGGTAATGGTGAAAATGGAAGCCAGGCCCAGTGTTTCAAGGCTCATAACGGCCAGTTAGCACTAGGACAGAGAACAAACTGGCATAGATAGAATGGTTTGGAGGCAAAAACAATGGTTTCTTCTTAAAGTTTGGGAAACAAATAGCTAGATGGAGAGAGGGAGAAAATAAGCAGACCTTCTCTTACCCTCTCTCTCTCTATCAGTCTACTGTATCTCTCTATCTTAAACACACACCATCTCTTTCCCTCTGTTTATCTCTCACTCTCCATTTCTGCATTCAATAAAGGCTCCATTGAGGAGCAGAAATAAAATCAGACGTGTCCTTTTCTCATTTCGCCGGAGGGGAAAGTACCGTGCGTTGATCACTAAAAGGTCAGGCCACTCTGAATCCCACCGAAACTCTGTTCTGACTACGCATTTTCCCGCGCCATTCAAAGAGACTTACAGGTCGCCATCCCGCTCTCATCAACTCAGTTATAATAGCCCCGCGGGGGTGTGTTAGCTGCCCAGGTGTAGAGAATGTCAAGACACAGGGTTGGCCTTTTGATTGTAGTCAATATAGATGGGGGTCGGACATGTTGTGACGTTAGGAACACAACCAGTATCTTTCCCCATTTACCGTGGCCTTTCTTTCTTCCGCTGTCCCGCTGTGTATCTGCGTGTGTCCGTCTTGCTGGCACAGAATGGCTTAAAGGGTACATATTATGCTCATTTTCACTGTATATAATTATATTGTTGGGGTCTAGAATAGATTTACATGCTTCAAAGTTCAAAACACATTATTTTTATTATATTTTCTTATACTGTACATGCCTTTTCACCTTCTCTGAATTGTTCTGCTTGAGCACCTATGTCTTTAAGCCCCCCACTCCTTGTGAGCCCAGAGTGCTCTGATTGGTCAAGTCGCCCACTCTGTTCTGATTGGTCAATTGTCTTGCACTCTGTTGACAGTACGTTTTACATAACGGCGAGGCAGAATAAAGAAGCAACAATCCCTGCTTTTTACGATGTGTAAAAGGGGCTACAGATGAACGTGAAACACATTTTCCACTAGCACAACATGCTAAACCATACACCCATTCTCTCTTTTTACTCTCACGTTCTTACAGACATTCAACTAACAAACTAATAATGTTAACGGTATAGTGTGGTACTGTGTACAGCCGACAACAGAGCATTGCTACAAATTCCTGATCGCCCTGCACCCGTAAATGACAATGTTGATATTTTTCAAGGAAGTCTACATTAAATGTAATGGTGCACCCGCGGGTACGGACTTGATTTCAGTGCCTACCCAGCCACAAACCTCACGGCACACCTCTGCTATCATTAGACATTTTATAGCCTACCGTCCGTCATATCACACAGCCCTACATGGGACATTAATAAACAGTATTTAATTTAGTTTTATCCGGAGTTAATTAATGTACCTAAATTGAGGACTTAAATATGTAATATCTTAAATCCACAGCAGACAAGGTCATTATGAGCTGAGTTTGGGTTGTACTGTGTCGTCCTGCTTTTCCCCATGCAAGTTCCTGCTTACTCAGGTCAGATCAGCCATAAAATGTTGCATATTGCTTTGATCAATCAGCTATCCAAAAAAAATCCCTTTGGTAACTACATTTAGTTGTATGTTTTTTTTACTAACTTAACATGACATTTGGTTGAAACCACAGTCACACACAATCACAACAAAGTAGCTGAAAAATGTGTTCCTTGTGTGGAGAGGAACCTACAGTGCGTACTAAATACAGTCTTTCTTAGTAGCTAGGTTGTTTTAGCACTACAATAGTCCAGTCAGTTCATCCCTGACCAACTGTCAACATTCGAGTTATCATGCACGGAGACACATTCCCCCTAATGTGTAATAAGCACTGTAGCTCTCTGAAATGCTGTCTTCAGTTTATCTAGAGAATGCCCCCGAACTGCTGCGTAGGAGCTTTGTGATCCGTCTAAAACCACAAAACAATAGACAGGTGTCTCTTTCACTGTCACTGTTCATGATGAGGATGATGAGGATGAGCAAAGAGGAGGAATAGTGCACAGGAGGAGAGGGGAGAAGGCGGGAGGAGAGTAGAGATGGGGGAGGATGAGACAAGATGGCTGCAATCAGTACAGTGGCTCCCTGGCTCACTTGGGGAGCGGACTCAGCACTCAGGAGAGAAGGGGAACGTGGGGGGAAGAGAGGAGTGCCCTGGAGGTGAGCTGCAGGGAAAGACATGATATTTATTTATCTGTGTGTGTGTGTGTGTTTGCGTGCGCACCGCGAGTATGAGCAAAGATTTGGGAGGGAATAGGTTGATAGATCATTGGGCTAATGGTGCTGGCCATGATTCAAGTATAGATATGGCTCTCCCCCTCTCTCTCTCTCTCTCTCCTACTCTTCCTCTCTCTCTCGTTACGACTTAACGACTTCAAGGTCTGCTCTAATTCAGCTCTATTTTCGGTCGGCTGTCATAACCGCTCACATTAACTACGGAACACTTCCTCCACTCCTGCATTTAGCAACACAAACATGTCCTCGTGGGACACACGCCGGGATTAATAGTGAGGTTTCAATGTTTAGGAGTCATTCTGTTTATTTCATGCTCCGTACACAACATGAATCTCGCTGGGTCTACTCCTGATGGAGATGGCTGAGGAGGCGCCGGGCTAACTTCATAAAACACTCCAGTATAAATGTTGATTTTGTGAGATAGCATCTGCATAACGCTCACCTAAATTGCAATGGAAAGCTAATGGCATATATGGAAAGGACCATAAGACACGTACCAACACTGACTGCTAATGCAGACAGTCTGCCTGGAGGTTAAAGAGACTTGTTACCCGAATGCCAGCGAGAGTTGGAATGTCACACTTCCCAGGAATCTATGTGAAGAATGATTGAGAACCCACCCCCATCTAGTTCTACTACTACTACTACTTTAGGCTTTAGCAACGCCTTAGAAATCTGTTGGACTGGGCAGTTCACAGTCCTGAATATCTATAAAAGACACTCAGATAAGGAAGGTTTGATGAATAAACATGTCTTTTGACTCCCACTCATCCTTTTCACCTGCCAAGGAAATTCAGTTCCCCCAACGAAAACAAGCCTTTAAAATCTCCACCTACCATTCAAAGAGAGAGCGCATTCATAGCAGTCGGAGCAAAAGTGAACGAACAACTCCAACGCGACCGCGTGAAGTGTACCTGAGTTGGGGCCGGGGCTAGCGGGGGGAGGCTGGGGGGAGGGGGGGGCAGTATCATGGCTAATCCCCCACCAACCCCAAAATAAACACTGGACGCCCACTGAGGTGTTCCAAACAGGAGCGCGCGTCCACCGAGTTCAGCCCTCATTAAAGTGGTCCGCCCAGGCTCTAATTATAGTGTAACAAGCAGGGCAAACACAGTGGGGGCCTCTGCTACCACGCACACACACACACACTAGTCACTATACACACTCACCCTGGTTAAAACACACACACTGATCATTGGACCCACTCACCCAGGCTTTAACAAACACACCTACACACACATTTATCACTGGACCCCCTCCTTGACACACACACACACACACACACACACACACACACACACACACACACACACACACACACACACACACACACACACACACTAGGCAATGGTGCTATATGTACATCCTTAAACATACATACGGTCTGACACAGATACACATAAGTACACATAAACGCACACACACATCCCCGCACAGCCAACCCCAAACATTTATTTACACAGTGTCTTTTTCCCTCCCTCTCCACTGGACTCTGTGCCCACTTCTCAGAGACTGCCTGGGTCTAAACTAACACACACACAGACCAGACAAGACATACAGGTAAGTATAGAGGCAGGGCAGCCTCCCAAACAGACTTAAAAATCAGCCCCAAGGTGGGGCCGTGCAGAGGGGGGGGGGGAACCGTGCAAGCTCTGATAGCATGGCTCTACAGATGGGGTGAGACGGGTGCTTCTCCATAACATCTTATTATAACCAGGGTCTGTCTGGGCTTTTAAGATGCTTCAAGAGATGGCCCCAGGGAGCCCATATCACCACTTAATGCTCTGGTTTGGGCGTGGAAAAGGCCTCCCTTTTCTCCCCTGCTTTTTATCATAAGACATTCATGGAAGGCTTTTATCTGCAGCGCCTTACAGCTCCGTGAGTGGGTATGTTTTCAGCGGCTGGAGGCCCCGCCATGGGGAATGGGACCCCTCACCCACATGGTGTTATCTTCCTATTGTATAATACAGACCCATTCCTGCTCCTTGCATTTATTCATTAAAGGGGTAATATGTATTATCTGGCCACTAGGGGCGTAACTGTGTAGAAGTGGCTCCACAGTGAAATTCACACAATAGTTCCTACATTTAACATTTATTAACTTCATTTGTTCACTTATTTGTTAATTTTTCCTTCCTTTCTGATTTTGTTCATTTGTAACTGTTCATTGCTTCCTTATTCCCTTCATTACTGCCCTCCTATCATCCATCTCTGTCTGAAGGGCCTCACTTATTAAATCTGATTGGACTGATAAAACCAAAAGCCTCTTAACTCACATTTTACCTGTGATGTAACAGCCCGGCACATTACGGGTTAAATGCCATTGTTTACTGTTTCATTGAGGAATTGTGCAGTACAATGGGGCCCAGCGGCTCAGCAGTCAGGCCTGTAGAGCAAGACACAGGCACTGTGTTGAGCGGCTGTGTTTCTGTGTTACCAGGTCTATAAATTGTGTATGTGTGTGTGTGAGGGATTCCTGCGATTGACTGCCATTTCTGCCACCCACGCAATGCATGCTGGGACAGACTGCAGCCCACTGCTAGCTTGAATGGCAATGTGCACATGTGCACAAAATGGAAAGCATTCATTGCAGAGGGCACTGAAGGATTTTACTATGCACCAAATAAATACAGTCATTTAGCGCTGTGAGTCTATTGAGCAGCCATGTTTAGTAATAATAACTGGTTTGTGTGACAGTATTATAGTAAACAATGACATCTCCTGAATGTGAATACTGAATTTCACTTAGTAAGACGCCGATTACAGTTATCAACAACTTCAATCCTTCAATGGGAAAAAACAATGTGATGGTCACAGTGAGAACGCATCTGTAATATGCAATCAACCCAAATGTCAACCCTGCTTTGTGGCGACAACGACAGCTGATAATTGTGTAAACAAAACGCGTGTTATTTGTAGAGGAAGAATACAAACAGACCGAAGAGCAAGGAGAGGAAACAAGCAGGTTTCCTGGCAGCCGCCGGCTGTAATTCGTAAACAAGTGGAATGAGTATAATATTGTCACCGGGGGTCTCTGGTGTCACGCGTTAGATATGGAGACAGTGGGAACATCTGGCCTTTGGACTGGAGAAACTGCAAATGGAAATGTGGAGGAGAAGAGGAGAGGGGGGCAGGAGGAGGGAGAGGAAATGGAGGCGTAATAAGAGTGGCGCGAGGCTTATGGGGGCCAACAGGGGGCATCGTTATGTGAACCATCCATTTCAATGTGGCGTATCAGATGCAGCGAGCGCCGCACTGCTCAGGGATGTAAATGAGTCCCGTTCCCTGCTCAGCCCTGGTGACACCAGGGGCGACTTCATACACACAATGCCTCAGACAATGCCTGTGGAATGCTGGAGAGGAGAAAAGAGTGAAACGCTATGGAGGAGACAAGTTGATTCTTTCCATCTAGCCACCCATCCCTTGCTCCTTATAGCGTTATAGAAATGTCAGCATTTCACTTCCTCCAGGCCTCAGGGTGACTTTCACATTTCGCTTGTCGACGCATTTAGAGAGCTTCCTTCGACGTGGTGATGTCACCATTACGCTCACCACCAAGATCCTGATTAGGCCACAGTTTCGCAAACTCTCCCTTTAAATTGAACGCGTGAGGTCCGCTCCTGCCTTCACAGTGGAACCATGGTATTGAGCCAAGTTTATTTCCCGAGCACTTTACGCTACCTAACAGCGTTCGGCCCGCTGCTGTGATAGTGTAGATAGGAAGAGAGATAGTGCTATCTCACAAGACTGTAGGAACCGTGCAGGACATAAATCTGGTGTATTTACGGGCTGTGCTGTGGTCAGCTATCTGTGAGAATGCCCTCCCTGTGTCTGCACAAGGTCTAGGGTCCTGTAATACTCTTGTCATACGAAATATTTCAGGATAGTGTTTGTCAATGTTTTATGGCACAGGGATTGTCAGATGGCGTCGATTACCACTGTCATTTTTACCCTCTGGGAGAACTTGTTTGGACATATAGAAGAGTAACATTTTGGTGAAGGCTGAATCTCTCACACTGTTATTCCACTTTGTTGCTGATGTCAATGGAATCACTGTCACGGTGTTCCTAAACAGACACAGAGCGCTTTGTTACGTAATCTCTGGCATCGCAAACGATGTGTCACTTTCCGATAACAAATCCTCGCAGAATGAGAATATTTATGTGAATGAATCTCTCCTTGTCATGTTAGGCCACAGTCCGCTCAAACTACTGTAGATCTTAAAGGCTTAATGTGTTTTGATAGGCTATAAAATGGCTCTGTGAGTCTTGGTAACATAACAACAGAAGAAGCCCTTTTCGAAGAACAAAAAAAAGCCTTTCTCTTTATTCATCCTGAAAGGTTGAGCTGAGATTGCACAAGACGATCCTTTTGAGGAGCCATTGACCCATCATCGGCCATGAATGTCTGACTGACATCAAATACGCATTGATCCGGGCCTGTTTCACCTCAGGCTAGCGGGCCACAGGCTACAAGGGCTGGCTTGGGATCTGATGGAGCAACAAGCGACACTTTGTCTCCTGCATTCTCAGTATCAGTGTCATCAAACACCAACACAGCCGGTCCGGGGGAACCTTCCCCTTTGTTGTGAATTAGTCACTGTTAAAAGGGCCTCAGATGTCAGTGGTCAGTGTGGCCTGTGTGCAAACCATTACAAAGTCATTTAGCGGAATACTTTTCCTTTGAAAAAGCGGGACAGTGATCCTGTCTCCTCACCACGTTGGACACTATAGACAAGAGTCGTCCAAGGAGGGCTCGTCCGGTTGGTCAGTGGAGCTTTGTTGGCTGTGAGTCACTCGATACGAGCTTGCTGCGTTCTGGGAAAGGTTCCTCCCGCTCGGACGGGAATGAAGCGATCACTTGCCGCTGGCTGTATCGCGCGCACGTGCGCCTGTGCACACGCGCGCACACAACGCGTCACGCACACACACAAAAATAAACATACAGTACTCACACTAATGTTTGTATGTTTGTGAACACTCAAATACACTGAGGTACAAATGAACATGAATGTAAACAAACACACATGAATACGAGCATACGTCATATACAATTATGTTAAGCGAGTACATTACAGGTACTGTATTAAGGATCAGGCACAGTAGGGGTTAGACATCTTGTTATAGGAGGCTTACAGGCTGGGTATCAAACCCACAACTTTTAGGCTGGGAGTCTACCACCCTATACTGTACACTAGCCTATCCTGCCCCCCAAAAATGTTTAAATTAGGTCATTTAGAAGATGTTCTTATCCAATGCGACTTGCAGCGTGCAATTTCAAGTATTAAGTAGCAGCTATGCAGATAGACCTGAGCATGTTGGGGATCGGACCCACAACCTTTTATCTGGGCGTCGACCTCCCCTAAGTACAATGCTATCCTGCCCGTATAGCACAAAGCATATCACACACAAATATCACCCCCTGAACAATAACCAAACGCACGCAGCCACACAGCCTGATCATGACTGCTCTAATTTGGCCTCTGCAGCCACTTCATTAGAAGTTATTTCAATTTTTCTTCTCTAGGACTTAATCCACCATGACCATATCTTAAGTCACTCCGACATTTCCCACTGGTAAATATCCAGCTGCTGCTTGAATGCTGTTAACGTGGGCCTCTTTTAATTAGAAGCTAATCTGGAGAGGTAATCATGGACAGCACTGGTTGCTCATGCATTTAGCCTGCCGCACAACACCACAAGCAGGGACTCCATTCCCCCGCCTCTCCTATCTATGAGAAGCCACATTTATTGGCAGAGAGACGCCTGCCGTGTCTGCTTTTAATGCCCTGCCAATTAGCTGGAAAAGGAAACATCAGTCCACTATTGGATATTGGGCGTGTGTGTGTGGATGTCGTGGTCATTCATGTGGTACTGGGACATTCAGGTTAAAGGGCAAACCCGACGGCACAACCACAGAATGTGGAGGCCAGCCGTTTGTGTATTCCAGTTTGTATTTTTTACAGTCCTTAAAAAAAACTACATTTTGTATGAGTGGTTTGCATTTCATGCAGACGTTGAGATATTGAGTGTGTGATTGTTGCATAATGGGAGCAGGCTTGTATGAAACGGAATCCGGAGGCTGATGGGTTTCTAAACGGCCGTCTAATGCCTCATCGATGGATGGACTTCTTGTGTTTCAGATGAGAATTTTCAAAGGGATTCCAGCAAATGAATTTCCATTTGAGCTTCATAAGCAGCGCTGCTGTGTGTGTGCGTATGTGTGTGTGTGTGTGTGTGTGTGTGTGTGTGTGCGTGTGTGTGTGCGTGTGTGTGCGTGTGAGTGTGAGTGTGCGCGCGTCCCACTAGCCAGACTGGATACTGGCTAGTGGGATGAGACGCCCTCTTCTAGCACACCGTGGATTTGCAACGAGGAGACTTTTCCAGTAGGAATACAGAGGAGCTGTTCATGCTTCATGCTCTCTCTCTCTCTCTCTCTCTCTCTCTCTCTCTCTCTCTCTCTCTCTCTCAGCCAATCTACACTCGGTGACGCTGCGCTAAGGCTGGATCTAGAGCTGGCTTCATAATAATATTTAACACCCGCCCAGATTCGCACATGCCATAGAAGCGGGTTCTCTCTTCCTACCGTGTCTCCTGAAAACAACTACCCTAGCCTGCACCTGTGCAAGATATTCTTTTGGTTTTCCCTCTAGATTTTTTAACTGGACTTTGCCGATATGTAAAGTGAAAACATTACGCATCTGGGATCGCCGAGGTGGATGACTCACGTCTGCTACTTTCCGGGGACTTTCCCGAAAATACTTTAATCTGACGTTGTTTAAGAGCGGCGTTATAGGCTGCGTTTCTCCGGGCGCTCAGGAGGCTGATCCAAGGCAGATCTATCAGTACCCCGGGATCCAGGCTGGACGGCGGGTCTGATGCGCGCCCCCAGACCTCTTGGATACGTAGGTTCGACGGATAATCTGCCCCGCGCATCCGAGCTTCTATGGAATCGATATCACCTGTAAAATACGCTTTATAAAACGCAAAGCATTAGGGTACCTGCGTGGTCGGGAAATAAGTAGGGACAGTGTGGAGAGAATGTGGCTTGCCCAAACCGGCCGCTGGTCTGAAACGACGCGACCTGTTTTACCTGGGCGCATTAGGATGGTTTTTTGAAAAAGATTCGACTGGACAGATACACATTCACCAACAGGAACCTAATGTTGAAAAACCAAAGGCTGAACACTGAATCCTCTACTCAAGACGGGGAGTGAAGATGGTTCCTTCGTGTTTAATGTGTATTTCGTCAGGTTGGCGTCCAGCGTGATCAACGTTATTAGCGATGTAGTCAGTCTGTTCATCTGCGTGCTGATCATCTGCAGTAAATTCTCCCATCTGCTAAAGAGAGAAACGATGAAGATGATACTCTTGCGTAAATTTCGGGTTTTGATCCTCATGGTGTTCCTGATTGCATGCTCCATGCACATCATGATAGACTTGCTACCGAAGCTGGAGCGACGAGGCAACAGCGGCTGCTCGTGCTCGCATGCGCCAAGCGAGGAGCCACAGAGCTGGGGGAAGCAGGGCTGGCCTAACAAGCACACCCTGCGGATCCTGCAGGACTTCAGTAACGAGCCCAGCTCCAATATCTCCACGCACTCCTTGGAGAAGACTCCCGTCACGAGCGACAAGTCCGAGGGGTTTGGGCGGCTCGAGCATTACGCGCATCACGGTGACAAAAAGAGACAGTTCATCTCGGAAGTTGTCACCAAGGACGTGCCAGTCAGGGGGTCAAGGTTGTCGGCACTTTACGAGCACGCATCATATAAAAGAACCATACCCTCCCTCACGGACGAGGACACGCTTTTTAACGTCAACACGGACATCAGGTTTGACCCCAAAGCCGCCGAGGAGCAGGAATGGTAAAGTGTAGTAATATTTAACAAATAGTATCAAAAATGTCACATGTCAGCACAAATAAATGTAATAACTGGCAGCTTGTAGTCTACATAAATATTCACAATTCATAGTAGGCCTAGCATATAGCTAGTGTGCTGTATAATGTTATTATATCAGTGCCTTTCACATGAAAATACTTATGTATGACTTGTTTGAACTTCATTAGGGGAATTTCACAACATGTATCTAAGAGTAAAAAGATAATAATCTCCCTCCCATTCCTACTGTATATCTTGCTCTTCCCAGGCATGTTGATGGTAACGTGGATGAGTTCAATCCAACCGGTGAGCTCACGGCTGATTCCTACCCAAACTGGCTTCGATTCCACATCGGGATCAATAGATACGAACTGTACTCTCGACATAATCCGGTTATTGAAGCTTTGCTGAAGGATTTGGTTTCCCAAAAGATCACCAGTGTTGGTGAGTTTGGGGAAAAAACACGTTGAATGTGAAAAATAGTAATTCAATCTTATTTTCTCATATTTCCTGGATTTAATGTCACATTCATTTTGTAGAGAAATTAGACCTAAGCCCTAGTTTCACTACTAGTAATATTAGTTACAGTATATGGATTGAGATTTATTCTGTTTATAATATTGCAGGTTTCACTGGTTTAGGGCCTAGATGTGAACAGTTTAAAGAGGAATTATCAAAGGCTTTACAGCTCTACAGATTTAATTTAGTCAGAGATAGAAAAAAATGTCACTTTAACCTTTTTACATTAGAGGCATCGTTCACACTATGCAGAGTGCTCAGGTGGTGTCTTGCTCAAGGACAGCGGGGCAGCTTGGTTCTGTTCCCATATTGCACATTCCATGAGTGCTTTTGACTCAAGGTCATGTGTGGCACACTCAGAGTCGAGACTGATCTCAGCTTTATCTTCCAATTACAAAACCACACTTGGCCTCTGGCTAAGATTAAACACTTATCTGTTTATAAAACTGTCCTCTCTGCACGGTTACCCACTGTTTGTTTCTTTCTGTCTTGCATTCTTTATTTATTTCTGTCTTATTTCTATCCCTTTCACTGATTCTTTCTATCCCTCTCCCTCTCTCTCTCTCCCTATCTCTCTCTGTCTCTCTTCCTCTGAAGGGTGAAAACGGTTCTCAGACTCTCTGGCCAGCTAAATACACGCTGGCCTTCTAATTACAGAGCTGTACACAGAGCACCAATAGAGGCCAGCAGCAGTTGGTTATTATCCTTGCTAAGGATAGAAAGACTCGGCTGTATTATATAGCCTACTAAAACTCTTCTAAGCAATGTTTATCATCTGCTGCACAGGGTGAATATTCCCCCTAATGATGGCAATATTTAGTGCACAGCAAAAAATATGCTTTTGAAGAACTTGCTTGCTTCATCTGGTACTTGATGTTTTTTTCTCTCTGTGGAGTTTGCATGTTCACATGTTGTTTTTGTGTTTATTAGAGGATTTGTCTTCACCTCTCAACACATGCCATGTGGACTATTAGAGATAGGTGTGTGTGTGGGTGTTTGTGTGTGTAATTGTGTCCCTGCCTAACCCTCAGTAAGATAGGATAGGCTCTGGTCCCTCATGACTCCAAGCTTATATAATCTCATAAGCAAGTGCAGAAAAGGGGAGGATTCAAGTTAGAAGGTCTCCCAATGTAAAAGTGGTTATTACAGTGGTTATTTGTCATCCGAATTTTAGCCTACCTAATTGGTATAAAAATACATCAAGTTTTTGATGATGGTCAGGATGTGTGTTTGCACGGCTCTCAAGACTGTATGCTGATTAAATATTGTGATGTAGTTTTAAGTCTATATAGGTGGTTAGGGTGTGGATTTTCAATATGCATTGTCCGTTTGTAGGACTACAGTCAGTGTGGAAACATTTTGAACAGTTAAAACAGGGAATAGTTGTGCTTCAGTGTTTTGTACAGCCAAAATCTGAATTGATTGTCTGAGCTTTAGCAGACAAATTGTCCTGTCTGTTGTTTAAACCACCGTGTGTCTGTAGTTCAGTTGTTCAGTAGTTCTCATTCTGCGGGCCTCTGAAAACCATTTTGGAGCAGTCCTCTTCTGTGTATTTATAATGTACTGTCAGTGAATGAGAGAACGAGAGAGGCTGAACATGAAAAAAGAATATAGAGAAGAGAGAGAATTCCATTCCAAAGAATCGGTCACAAATATTACTGCTGTCAGGGGTGAGAGAGAGAGAGAGAGAGAGAGAGAGAGAGAGAGAGAGAGAGGCCTCCAGAGGAAACAGACAGTAAACCAGAGGGCTGACTGTCCTTGACCCCTTCTGACAATCAAACAAATACAGTGCTTACTTATTCTTCAGAGCACCCCCCCCCCACACACACACACACACACACAGATGGTAAGCAGACACACATACACATGTTTAGTACATAGTGCACACACAGACAAGATAAATAGATAAATACTGAATGTAATAAATAGCCTACATTATTTTTAATATCTGATGCATTACATGTCATTGTCATGAACACTGGGTAATGTAATTTGATTGTATTGTAGACCAGTCATTGACCTTAGCTTGTACAGCATGTTGATGTGCTGTTGTCTGTTTCACAGCCATGAAGTCTGGCGGGACGCAGCTAAAGCTGATTATGACCTTCCAGAACTACGGACAGGCTCTGTTCAAACCAATGAAGTAAGTACTGTAGTAGTAGTATCTTTTTCAGATAGAAATGTCACACAAATGCTGGGCTGAATACTCCATATTCACCAGCTGACCTCGCATTGAATCGTGCCCAAAACTCCTTTCCGAGTCTTTGCTAGTCTTTTCCATAATGTTGCCTTTGACAGAACATGTCATGTTTTAAATTTAATAGCAAATGTTTGAGATTCTCCTGGCCTACTTTAGTTAACTCTTTGTAGCTCCTTCATTCTTTATTTTTCCCTGTAGATTTCCCTGGGCTCATTAAAGTGGTTCCACAAGAGTTTAACCTTAGCTTAGCCATATTTCTAAAGTTGCCTATATGGCCCATTATAGCATGGATTGCTATAATGGAACGATGACCCACGATGTGGGGAAGAAGAAATTATGTAGATAGGTGTCCTCTACCATAATTTACCCTTCCTTTAACCAGATTGTCACATTTAGATGATAACACGCCTAGGAGACTGTCTCTTTGCTCTTAATCCCCTGTATTTTGGTGGTTATAAGTCCCGCTTACTTTGTTATGGGCGATGGTAATTTAATTGTAGGTTAGTGGCGTTGTCCATAAGGGGCTGTCTGGCCCTGTGGTGTCATGCTGGGGAGCGGTGTTAAGCCTGTGGATGATAGCTAGCTAGGATTTGGTGGGAGGAAAATGCTATTCAGAGGCCGTCGTAATTACTCCTCTAGCCTCAGAGAGGCAAGTCAGACTGGAGGAAACAGGCCTGAAATCCCCCCTGACAGGCTTACGTGCAGGAGAGCAGAGACGGGAGGTGAGAGGAGAGGTGTGAGGAGCGGGAGAGAAGAGGGGGTGAGAAAAGTCAGATGACACAGGGAGGTCCAGGGGAAATCAGGAGAAGAGGTTCGACCTAACTGTGTCAAAATCCACTCTTTCAATGTGGCGCCTCCATTAGAAGCCAGAATAGAAGCATGTCTGTGAAAGACCCTTAACACTGAACCAACCCTGAAACTGGCAAAAAAATTTGTTTTGAATGCTTTTGAGTGTCAACAAAACAAACGGGTACGGCCCGTGCTGCCACTTAAACGCTGGTTTGTCATCATTCAGAGGATGCAGAGACACACACACACAGATGTGCGTTAACACCCCATCTCCCATCTCCCCTCCTGGTTCCTGGATGTATGTGTTTGTCTCCACATGGTGCATCAAAGAGACAGAAGCTGCGAGATCAAAGACTTCTGTGACTGAGCTGCTCTCAACTCTACTGCAAATGTGTGGAAGCCAATCAGGCAGGCAGGCAGCCAGCCAGGCTGGCAGGCGGTGTCTGGGTACCCATCGACCCTCCAACCAGCCGTAGTCACGGAAACCTTCATTTGTGACATACGTACATCCTGCGTTTGTCTTTTATCTGCCCCTCCCAGAGAGAGAGAGAGAGAGAAAGAGAGAGAGAGAGAGGGGAGCTCTCTCTCTCTCTCTTTCTCTCTCTTTCTCTCTCTCTCTCTCTTTGTGTCTGTTTCATTGTTAGCGGTGTCCGTCCCTTGCATTTTGCCTTTGTCCCTCTATCTTGCTCTCTTGCTCTCTCGCTCACTCTGTTTTTTGGCTGTGTTACTCTCTGTCTTCCTCTTTGCTGAATGGCACCGGCGCTGAAATCCAATAGCACGCTGCGCTCGGTTGATCCCACGGCTATCCTCTTCTCCCTCCATTCTGCCAATTTTCTTTTCTCTACGGAGAGGAGATGATGATGATGATGATGATGAGGAGGAGGACAGAGCTCGGTGGCTCTCTCTGCTGTGACAGGTGTACTCTTTTAGGGCCAAGGTAGGGCTTGCTGATATGGCCTATAATTAGCTGTAATGTTCCAAGCATATAAAACCTTTTTTTCCTGCTAATCTGTTAATTACACCAACGTTGTGCTTGTGAAACAGTTTGTGCCATAGACATAGTTATAAAGTTATAAATACAAAGAAGACATAGTTATAAAGATTTGGGCCGACACGCCCAAAGGACGAGAAAATTAAGTAGTACTATAGGCGTAATAGGCTGTTTCACTGTCAAAACACAAATGCCTGGTGTATTATTAGCGGACATTTTGACCAGCAAGGTTTTTTTTTTGTTTTTTTTTAATACTTTTTATTCATGGATTACCATAAAAACTCCATACAGTATCATCAAAGCGGCTTTAAAAAAATATGTCATAATTTATACTCTATGTTTGCGATATAGTCCATGTAGAACAACCTCAATGCATTAGGTATTTTTTATATATCGCGACGCCCACCCCTAGGTCAAGGTGTCTCCGATACGCACCTTATTGTGTTTTTGCTGTATGTGTGTGTGTGTGTGTGAAGGGGTGTAACTTTCAATGTTCACACGCCAACACACACACCTTTTTGAGAAAAATAGACACACTTACATGTGAATCTGAGCTGTAACTCAGCTCTAACAATAAGAAAACAAATACTGTAGTTTATTGTTGAAATGCTCTTTCAACAATTTGTTTTGGTTTAATCTATAATCAATTCTTTGCTGTTGCAGTGACCCAGTTTCGCTATGGCGATCAATACAGTTTCAGCTCATCCAATCCAATGCTCCCCTTCTATGGGTGGGCTATGTGAGGCCAGACACGGATTAAACCAGTCCTTACTAGTCCAGTCTTACACAAGACTTTCTGACTTTATACTTGCAAAGGTAGGGCTTCATGAGATTAAGGACATTGTGACAGCAACCACCTATAATTCTAGAGCATACCCAGCCCCGCATTGGCACAGCTTTGGTTAACCACACAAACAAAGCGTCATAGTTTTGCTCCCACTCACAACAAGTGTGGTGTAATTTGATAGAAGCTGAGATGACTCAATTGCACAATTATGATGCACAATGCACAATTATGATATGCCTCTTTGTTGCTGTTTTTTTGTTCAAGTGCAGGACCAAGTGGGTGGATCTGCTGAACATATCTGGGCGTTTTTTAAGGTTTTCCTCGCAGTCACGTGGTTCGTTGTCCTCTGGTTTACAGGTCAGGTCCTGCCCCAGCTGGGATGTTTTCACTCACCCAAAAAGTGGTTAATCGCTTTTAAATGTATGATCAATATTACAACATCTTGAAATAATATCATGCCCCCCCCCCCCAAATGAAAACAACTCTAGACCCCCACCGTTGATTTTACCTCACTTTATTTGGCTTTCTTCGGTAGGGAAGCTGACAGTGAATTATATACAGTAATTTATCTCTCACTCTCTCTCTCTCGCTCTCTCCATTTCTATTTATCTCTCTCTCTGTCACTCTCTGTCACTCTTCTCCTCTCTTCCCTTTTTCTCTTTGTCTTTCCGTCATCGTCTCTGTTTGTCATCTTCCAGATTTGTTTCAGGGCGACGTGATCGTCATACTTAGAGTCAAATTAGCCTCCAAGCGCACAGAACCCATTAGATGATGAGTGCAGAAGAGTGTCTGTGTGTCCTTTGGGGAAAGGGGATGGGGGTGGGGGGATATGACCACCGTCCGTTCCTCCTCGCCTCCACTTAATCACCCCGCTTGTCAATCAGCCGGCTGATCGCTAGTTCACACGTTAATCAATCCACATCCCCCCCCCCCCACACACACACACACACACACACACACACTTCCCGCCCCGGGATATCTATTTTTGTCACCGAGCTGCCTCCTCTAAGTAAATGTTGATTGACACATCAGGGAGATGAGAGACGGAAGCCAAATAATGTTGCCTCGTTTGTGTCAATAACGCATTGACAGCGGCACAAAGAAACGCCTGGAGGGGACCATCTGTGTTAAATGTGAAACATTAGAGGGAAACAGGCAGCGTGGAGGATCTTGATGTGGCGTGATGCCGCTGCAACAGTCCCGCGAGGTGAACCGTCGAGACTGGCGTCTCAGAGCTCAGGGCGCATGTGAACAAAAGCCGTGATGGGCTCGCTTACGGCTTCCCACGTTCATTCCCGAACAATCGAAAGATTGAACAATGAATGATGAAAGGAGGGGGATATTGCAGCAGTTGTTGCCCATCTTGTCTTTTGTCAGACTGCGAGTGAGCAGGGAGTCAAAACAAACATACGTAACTTCTCCGAAGACCTTCCTCTGCGCGTTTCATCTGCGCGGGTATGTGTGTTTGTCTCACCGCATGTGTGTCAGTGTGTGGGTTCGTGTGTGCGTCTCTATATTGTTTTGAGTGAGCGTTATACACAGGCGTGTGATTGCAAGAAGGAATGTGTGTCTATGTGGAATATGTTTATGAGTTTGTGTGTGTGTGTGTGATATTGTATTCACAAGGTCCTCTGTGCCAGCACTGTGACTTTGACTCAGGAAATAAAGGGATGGATGGCCTCAGGACAAGTCATTCAGAGCACGGATGATGAGTGCAGTGCTGTTGGGAAATGGAGGAGATTCACAGCAGCACAGCAGAGGCAATATAGCTGTGGGGGGGGGGGGGTACAGGGGGCAGTAGGACCATGTTAACCATTTAGCCGGCAGCATACATATTCCAAAAATAGAGGAACAGAATCAATTGTTGGGATTGTAAATACGGCCACTCAGCTGTCATTTTTGCCTCGAAAACATGTAGATACACGCTCTACATAGAAAAAACAATAGTAAAACTGCAGCATGCTGAAAATGTGTTACCTGTGAACGTGTTAACATGGCTGGTGTTGGAACAGTGTGGATGCTGTACTATTCTCTTGAAGGTCATTGGCATAATCTCTCCATTCAGAGATTCTCATATTCACATCAAGTATGGCTTTATATACGTAATCTTCTGAATATTGTCATGGAAACAGAACTGGCACAGACTATAAAAATCACATTTGATAAGGTGATCTCTGCCTTCAATAACCTGGCTCACGTCAGTATTCATGTCATTGTCCTACTGTAGCTATTACAATCAGTTTCCTTTTGTCTGCGGGTTGAGAAAACAGTTTTTAAATCAATAGAGAATTATAACTGCAGAGATCATGTGATCTGGTAACACTTCAGGCTGTGCATTGCTTGGCAAATTCCCTCTTAATGTTTACACTTGTAATAATTGCTTCTCCAGGGTATTGTTCAGTTCAGTGGAGTTTGTACTAAAACAGAAATTGAAATGTAAAAAAAAAACAGTTGTTTAAGGCAAATAAGAAATGTGTGCATGCTAACCAGCACACACACACACACACACCCACTCAAATACTCACGGGCAAGCACATATTCTAATGCTATACATTCTGTCAGCCTGCCCACACTATGAAGAGTAGGAACGCATGTTTTGTAGTGGGCATCACAACCTGTGACAACTGCTCACAGAGAGACTTAGGGCTAGATTTATCAAGCCGTTTGCGCCTGTTTCCAGGCATTAATTGTTCGCAAAAACGGACTCAACCGATGCGGGCTATTTACAAACAATTGGGTAAAATCGCAGATTTGCCTGCCACACGAGCGAGAAGAGACGAATTGCGCTTTCAATATGCGTTCGTGGGAGGGTCATGGGGAAAGTGGGAGTTCCACCCAAAAAGGTGGGAGGATATGCGTAAAGTGCGCCTAATTATATATTCCGTGGTATTTACAAAGACTGCAAGTAAGTGCGCGCCGCTATTCTGAGGGGGAAATTCTCCGCCTCTTAAAAGCAGGTCTAAACCAGGAAGTGCGTTTTCCTGTGTGTAAAAATGTACCTTATTTAATGGCAACAGTGATCCGAGCAAGGCGAAGGCATAGGCCAAGACGACGAGCAGACAGGATTTATGCCACGAGAATCACTCTTTTCCAATTAAGCGAACCAGAAATCATCCGACGTTACAGATTAAGCAGCCATGCTTAATCAATGTCAATTATTATTATTAGTTGATTTTATTTGTTATGGCAATCCATATCGAATTTTTTTCTCAGGGTGTGGATGTTCTGCCCTGTAATATGTTCAGGTTTGTAGTACTTACATTTCATCGTCGCTAAATTTAAGCGTGCGCTTTCTTTATCCCATAGGAAGATCCATGATAGATACATGCGGGCCCATTCTTTGCTCTTTTAGAGGTGTGCTAATTGCGCTAGAGGGCGGACTATGCACTGATTGCCTGTTGGGTGTCAGGTTTGATAAATACTACGCAAAATGAGGCAGCATAGCGTGCGCTATTACCGAACTCGCATAAACAGACGCAGCGTAAACTGCGCTAGTGTTAGTAAATCTACCCCTTAGTATGCTCCTGGATCAACATGAACTGAACAACAGCTTCCTGATAGCAGCAGATTAGAAACCGGTGTGTTCATTAGAGCATGTGTGTAACAGTATGGTAATGGTTTTGGAGTGGCAGTAATGCCATGTTCGATTCCCAGTATAGGCCAATACATTTTATACACAAATAGTTAATTCATTACTAATTAGGTGTAAGATTAAAGGTGGTCATAGTTAGGTACAGTATAACGTAGAAATGGTAGAGATGGTTATGGGTTTTTGCGTGACACCCATAAAGGTTTATTACACTGGGGTCTTATAGAGCCTTAATAGAACACTGATACCCAACTGTTCACTGCACATATAGAAGTTGGCAAGGGAATACAATAATAAAACATTATACTTAATAAAGGCTTGTGTAAACCTGACTAGGACACTCCTAGTCCTAGTCAGGTTTATACAAGCCTTTAAATACACATTCACAAATTTCCAATAGATTTTGAGGACGTGAATTGTTGGTAAACTTTCTGTATAAGTGAAAATTTCTGTCAGTCTGCTTATTAGATACCAGAAGAATACAAGAGCCCATTCTCACATCTGGACCACAAAACACATGGTACGGGACCAACGCCAGACCAGATTAATCAATGTCAGATGTCTCCAGATGATTAATTGTGCTCTATGGTGTCCGTGCCCAAGTAATGCCTCCCTTTGATTGACAGGTCCTTCACAAGTGAAAAGACGCAATGACAGATGGTATTGTCTAACCTTAATTGTGCACAAAGAGAGAATTACCCTTTATCTAAGAAACGCTGAAGGTGTTTACATGTATCATGGCATGTGTCTGGATTAATTATGGGATGTACAGTATTTGGGATTTTGAGAGGCTGGGAATTTCTTGCCTCTAACATGTCAGGCCAATATAGAACATGTGTACTGTTTGTGTGTGTGCGTGTGTGTGTGTGTGTGTGTGTGCAGTCAAACACACCGAATTCAGCAAAGGCAAATTGGATGGCGGCCTGTCGTTTCTCCTTGTTATGGCTCTTCCGGCACAGTTAGAGCTGATAACATTCACCTGA
>JAOEHI010048134.1:0-20492 GCA_025447815.1 Percopsis transmontana | reverse complement strand
ATAGTCAGTTTTATTAGTCTCCTTTAACCGTAGTCTTACACAAGCAGCAAAGACCTATGTTGATTGTTTGAATGACATAAGCATAAAAACACTTTCAGCAAACAGAATATCTGAAAGTACTATGTAAAATTTAATTGCCCCCCCGCCCCAACAAAACATGGTTATATGCATTGGTTATACAATGTAATATAGTGTTTCATACCTTCGACAGGTTTTTAGTGACTGTTACGAGCTAAAAGAGAAGTTCTTCAGAAGAATTCCAGGGGTTATTTCTTTCTTACTGTAACACATTACACAATAAACCTACCATACTGGAAATACTCCTAAGTTAATTGCTAGGATGAGGTGTTTTTTAGGTGCTCTAAATAAGGACTATGAAAGGTTCGTTGCTTTCTCCATTTCTGAACCTTGAAAACAGGATTTTACTGTAGCTTTAACAGATGTGACACAATGCTAAGATATTGTTAAACTAATAACCCACAAGCAACAAAAAGACATTTTTTTTTTATTCACAGTGCAAATTGTTTTTGAATCAGAGGAAGAGAAATAGTACTATTAAATGGAGGGCCCATAAATCAGGCAGTATATATATAGCAGTTTAATACATAATAAGGCATTGGGGCTCGTGATTATTTGGGTCAGCAAAGTTCCTGAAATCTTTTTTCAAGAGGGAACGCCCTCTTGGTTGAGTGGCTACTACCGTTCAGCTATATGATATAATTATACATATGACTGTATACAACTGTATATTTTATTTTTTAGAATTTCTGTCTTTCAAAACTTTTCTCTTCTTCCCCTTTTGTTTCACAATTCTGTTTAGCCCTCTTCGCTTTCCGTCTGTCTGCAAAATACTATGGGAAGTGGACTGCCCACTTTCCTCCAACAACAAAATTCTTCCTTCCTACATCCTTTCAGTGCTTCCTCCATCAGAGTAATGTCTAACATGACTTAACCAGCTTAAAGCAAGCGTCTGTATGCCAACTGTTAGAAGGGAAAGTACAACAGGTACAATATTGTTAATGTATATGAATGTATACCCTTTTAAAAAAACATACTCTTTACATGTGAATTTTATGTGTTTTTTATGTTTTTGTCTAAGGGGTATGCTCCTTTATGCACAGTACTACATTGCAATCACACGACGGTGTCTATACAGCAACACTGAGGAGTGTACATAAACATATAATCTGTGTAGGTTAGTGTATATGATGAACTAGGACTTGTCCTCAGGTAACAGTTTTTTTGTTTTTTGGAAAATAGGAGTGATTTTTGTTACCCAACATTAAAAACTCACAGTGTTCTCTGGGATGTTTTGAGAACAGTGTGGTTTTCTTGGGCCCTAGGGATCCCCCGTCTCTCTCTGGCCAGCTCTTAATGAGACATCCACATGCATGGGACACACTCTGCACCATCTAATCAAATGGTTCACATGGAGGGCCGCATCTGCTTCCACACCTCCCTCAGTTATCCCCCACTCCTTCCCCACTTATCTCATTTCCATCTTTCCTTTTGTTTTTCTTCACATGCTTGTGTTGACAGATACATGCATCTCTGACTTTGCCTTTACCAGCATTGTTTCTGATTTGTTTGTGTATTTTCCTTGTCTGCCTAATTCTTTGAAGCCAGTTTCTATGCTGAATCACTTGGACCAGGCCAATTGTAATGCCATAGCTGTGCACTCTTCTATCAGCAGTAGGAAAGTGAAATAAAAAATGTTGACCTTGTCTTTAGCGCCGACCTTGATAATTGTATAGGTAGTATTCATTGTATTAATTCTCTGTGCTTCTTTAATAATTATAAGCAGTCACAGAAACTGCAAAGTTGATTCTTTAAAGCCATACTCCTTGATGTGTGTACATAATTGCCTTTGTTGTTGAAACCAGCTTTACAAATGCACTGTTGTTTTGGTTTAAAACTCCATCATGCAGTTGACTGCCGATGGGCTTCCACTCTTCTCTACTCCTCCCCTACATCACTCCTAGTCCTAGGCTCACACCATTCTCTGGTGCGATAACACAATTGAGTGTACCTTTTAATGTGAAAAATAAGCTATAAATGCTATGTAGTCTATATAAACGCCATATTAAAGTGTATGATATGGTTTTATGATGTCCAGCTGTATTTAAGTGACATATGTAACATATAGTTTGCTAATTTAGCTTTTTTATTACTTTCTGGCATTATGTTTACTAGATGCTTGCCTTGACTATAGGCCTACTATACCCTGTGTTATGAACACATTTTACCATTAACTATAAAACCAAAAACAACAATAAACAATTAAATTCGTTGCTTTTTTTGCAATTCAACACTAAAATATACTGTAGACTACACACTAATGCCCCATGCAATTCGTTATTGATGAGGTACACTGACAGCCTGCCTCTATCTGCGCATGTCACCCACATGCTACTTTCAGACTTGCAGTTCAAAGTCTCCGCTTTCATTCTGTTTTGGTGGAATACTTTTACCCTCGGACTTGTGCGCTTGAAAGCAGAGATACACTGTCTGCTGATCTATTTTGTTCGTTGTTGTAAAGGGCGGTTCTGCTACAGCACGAGTGTTATATCTCAAGAGCACAGGCAGTCTGTACCTTCTTCGTCCCTCTCGCATTTGGCTTACGGCGCTGCGTCACTTAGCTCCCGCAGGACACTTCAGCTACGCTCGGGTAAAACTTTCAGAAAATCGCGTTCTGACCCTGTATCGACGCTTTCATTTTTGAATTTCAGTAGTACGGACATCGAGGGAGTGCACGCCTGATGTCGGAGAAGCGCTTCAAAGTTTAGAAAATTGAGAATAACTTTAACGGGCTGGTCTCCCTTCTGCTCTGACGCCGTCCTCTGTGGCTGCTCGCTGTACCGACGCGACTGGATTTGAACAGATTCCTTGTGGTAGCTGGTAGCCTAGAGGGCCTAGTGCGCAGTTTTAATAAACCTTATTACAACGTTTGAGACGATCTGATTTAATTTGTCTCTAACAGCCACCGTTAGCTGCCTTTAGCACGCATGCTAGTCAGTAAACTGCTTCGCTGCGTGAACGGTTTAGGGCTCTGACTGTTACAGAGATAACGCCACCATTTCAACGTATCTTACTAGCTTTTTAGGATAATTGAGATTTAAAAAAAAAATAGTAATTTGACTTAAAGCCAGACTGGGTCGTGCTGCGGATGGCTGTTTGGCGTAGGTCCTGTAATTTTTTGACTGATCGAAGAGAATTTTAGTGGAAAGGGGCGTTCACCGTGAAGTGTCAAACCAGCCGCCCTGCCCTGTCTCAGTTTGCAAGAGTGCGCGCAAGCCAGCCAGTCATTATTATGTAACTTTAATATCCTACCCGAATATTCCATGGTGTATGACTGGACCGTTGATCTATTACTCTGTCAATTTATATTTTTTATAATGTAATTTTAACCGCGATAAAACACTTTTTTACGCGCCCTGTAGTGAAAGTTGTCGACAGATCGTTGCTTTCTACAGTCAATCCTTCCAGCTTGGCTGACGTTGCTGACCTTTTTATTCCGGAGAATGTTTTTCCCTTATACGGGGAAAGAGGTAGACCTATTATCTAAGAAGGCCAGAATTAACCTAAGAACCTACGTTTTAAGACCACAAGATTGATTCAAGAGTTGTTGTTTTTTGTGGCAATTTCATTAATCGTACCAGAGACACGAGATGACCTGACAAGCTCATCGCAGCACCTCCTTTTCACTACAGGTAAGATATAGGCCTACTTAAGCGATTTAATTTGTTGTATTTGGTACGCTAACATGGTTTCTGCTGGTGTTTTGCCAGAACTGTTCCTTTACCCACAATTTGGACAATTAGCGACCACGTCAGCATGAGTGGTATTTGTGGCTATAACAGTAGTATTGCGTGCTTAGATGCATTTTAACCTTTTCTTTTTTACGATAGTAGATTTAATATAATTATGCAATACAGCCTGTTATAGACGACACATAATAAATCGTTCATTGTCCCACTACAGTACAGTAGCCTACAGTACAGTACAGACAGACAAAGTAACAATTTCAGCCGGGGGAAATCATATTTGCACTACACCCCTGTAGACCCTGTAGATGTGTGTCTAAACCGCTTGCTACTTTAACACATTGCATTGCATGAGGCTGATTTTAATCCACAATGTCTTTAGAGGGATTTTTTTTCAAACTTTAAAAAGAACAGCTGATTGTTTCTTAGTGCAGTTTCTCATTGCAACCAAGAGGTTGCAGTAATGGCGCGCTGCGTTCGCTGGACAACTCGAGATTATATAAACACCCTACAGTACAGTGCAGTAGTAGGCTATATGATATATAGGCAGATGATGGCTGAGAGGACGTAGGCTATAACCTAGTTGTGTGCACCCACCTATAGCCCGTACATAGCTACATTTTGTGCTACAACCGACCTTTTATATGGAATAAGATTTACCGGGAGTTCAATATTGTAAAATGGAACACATTTGTTATCGCGTCGACCTCATGGAGTGATCACACCTAACTACAGGAAATTACAGTATGGTTGCATTATGAGCTGTTCATGCGCATTTTCGAGGTAACGCCTTTTAATTTAATTCGTCTGCCACGATCAACAGGTCAAATTTCAGTAAAAGTTCCAAATTGTAGATATTGCTGAAAAATTTTGTGATTCTATTAATTAATTTCTTTTGAAAAGCATATGACAAAAGTCTGAAGAATCGGATCAGTTTTATGACGCGCTACTCGTAGGCCAAGTCGAAAAAGTCAAACCACCAAGGTGTTGTAAAAGTGGTGGGTGTCTGTCTTGCATTGAATAGGCTACACATTATAACATTAAATAAAATGTTGCCTATTGAAAAAAATATGACCTAATCTCACATATCTCCGTAAATTCAGCACTAAGAATATCACGTGATTGTTGGTGCGTAAGTGTACCCGCGTAACGTGTTATATTTATTGTTGTGATATTTCGATATACATCATAAACTCAATTCCACCTTATAGGCTACACAACGTGTCAGTTTGTAAGGGGACTTGTCTGAAATACAAGCTAAGCCCAGGTATGCATATAGTATCAGCGCCTTCTGGCTTTGCTCCAGCATTAACAGAACTGAGGACTACTGAGTATACAATTTAAAAAACAATGTATATGATTATTTATTAAGGGTAAAATGTATTTTGTTTGGCCTCTTTGTATGCCAGCCTAGTGTACAATGTGTAGACTATTAATCGCCTCAGTGTTGAGGCCAGGAGCCAACATTGATTTTATTGATTGTTATTATTGTAACACAAAAGGTAGAAAAAAGTATTTGCCTTGCCTGTGTGACAATGTATTTAAAATGCTCTTGACACATTTCAGACCTAGGCATACAGTAGGTTTTCAAGACACTGCAAAAGAAAATTCCTAACCTAAGCCAATTTCTCATTTCTCATTTCTCTTTTTCGGAGGTCATTATTACGACAGTGTATATGTGACGTGTCTCTGTTTGCAGTTTACAGCAAATATAAAGTAGACATTAAATAATTAAATATCTGTTCTGTCTTATTGCGCTCTTTGTCTCTCTGTCTTGGTCTCTCTCTTTCTCTGTCGCTCTCCCTGTCTCTTTCTCTTTCCATCTCTCTCTCTCTCTCTCTCTCTCTCTCTCTCTCTCTCTCTCTCCGTCCATCAGGACGAAGAAATGGATAAGGCCGGACTCAAGCGTAGCAGTAATCGAGACGACAGTCTGCCATTCGTGGAGGCAAAGGACCCCGTCATGCACCTGCCCACTCCCAGGGACACCCCCAACAGGAAAACCCAGGGTGACCCGGGAGCCCCCTTGCTGTCCCCCCACCACCTCACCATGGACGATGGGGCGGTGGCGAAGCACGCCAGGATGCAGCCCCAGCAGGAAGTTGGCTTATTCAGCATGGAGGACAACCTGTCCTTCCTGGAGGAGAGCATCGCTGAACTGGACCGGACCTCTGCCGCCGCCATCATCAGCACCTCCGGCACCTCTGTCCTGGCCAACGTCCCGCTGCCGGACCTTTTCCCCCCGCATGTCAAACACGAGGTGGATTTCTCCCTGGACGGGGACCTGGGGGCCTTCGGCCCCGGCGTCTGCGACTTGGATAGCGGCCAAAGCCGCCTGATGGAGGACAGCGCCATCTGGCGCGACCTGGAGCTCCCCAGCGCGCTGCCGGACATAGGCGGCTTTGAGCTGGATAGCGAGGCGGTGCACCTGGATGACGTCTTGCTCGAGGGCGGAGGGGAGCTTCTCAAGAAGCCCAAGTCCTTCAGCGGCGACGGAGGACACTGTGTGGGCGCCAACGGCACAGAGCAGCACCACCATCACCACCAGCAGCAGCAGCACCTGCTGCCCCACCTCCAACCCCCTCAGCAGCAGCAGCAGCAGCAGGGCTCTCCGCCCCTCCTCTCTGGCGTTAAGATCAAGGAGGAGAAGGAGGTGGACTCCTTCGTCCACCTCCGCACCCCCGGCGTGGTCAAACAGGAGAAGGAGGACGGCGCTAGGCTCTGCCAGGTCTCCTGCAGCCTGAGCTCTCTCCATGGGGGAGGCGGCGTGCCCGGCTACCACTACATAGCCAACCCGTCCTCGGGCGCGGGCCTGCCTGATCAGAAGCCGTTCGGCATGTACTCGGGCCTGCCTTCGGTGGGAGAAGACTGGGGCAGGGGGAACGGATATGGACAGGCGTCCGACGCGCAGAGGGACAACGACGGGCCTCCACTGTCCTCGATGGGAGCTTTCGCTGTCGGCTTCTGCAGGTAGGTGTCTGGGAGCTAACCCGATCTGGCTGATGATGTGAATACAGATTCATCTTTGATGTAGGTTACATAGGGGTATGGCTGGCTTTGATGTGATGCATATTTACACCACATTCACTTGGTTTTCATGGCAAGGTTGGCTGGCGAGAGCACATCAGGAAACATTTTTATATTTACCAAAAGGAAGAGGGGAGGTTTGAGGCTTGCATATTCCGTGTAAAACATGATAGCATATTCAGAGTAACAACGCGGTAGTATTACTGCAGTCTGGAGCACAAATCTTGCAGAATAAACCAATAAAACGAAAGGGGAAAAAAAAAATCCGAACAGATGTGGGTGACACAGCATTTTCACACATTGTCCTCATGGTATATATAGTACATGTCATTAACTGTATTCTAGAAAGTATTTTAAACAGCTGTTATACAGTATGTAAAGTAAGTAATATAAAGTAAAATTTACTTCATATTTATTAACCTTACAAACAACCCAAAAAAAGATGGGTCATAGTCACTCTGGTAAACAATGTTGAAAACATTTCCTTGTGTCTGGTATGGGGTATAATATAATAGGTAGGCCTACTGGCACCATGATGTAAATGCCACTGTCCTGACATGCAAGAAGCTGATAAAAGTATAGGCAGAGAGAGAAAGGGAGGGTAAGGGCTTCTTGCATGATACGTTTTCAGGTTTCAACAAGACTAGGAATCAGGTGGGCAGGTCATTCAATTGCTAGCAACCAGGAATGAGAAGGAGATAAATATATTATAATAGGGACACTGTACTTAGTTTTGAAAACAACAATTACCTTAGGTCATATGCAATTAAATATGCAGGCATTAACAACCAATTGCATTTTGTAGGGCATCTTTAGAGCATCTTTAGGGCATCTTTAGGTATCTTTAGGGCTTGACAATAACAATGGCCCGATGGCCCGATGGCCAGGGGCCAGTAAATCAAAACGTCGGGACTAGTAAAACTAGCAACTCACTGTCCAGATCAAGCCATTGCAAAAAATGTGAGATTGAAAAACAAGATAATTCAATTATAAACTCACCATCCTCCAGTTATTCCGCTGGCACATGCATAAATATCTACCCTGCAGCTCTTGGCGCACCCTGTCTTTTTACAAAATTACCGACAACTTTCGCAAACAATCCCTGTCCAGCCATGGCAATAGCAGACAGCGTTTGGTCTTCTTCACGTGCGTCATCCGGGCCCTTGACCGTGCTGGTCAGGAATTTAAACGCAGATGCCCATCGAGTGATTGCACCACTTATAGCAACGGCATGCCACTAAAGCCTGTTGCACACTACACTCAAGAGTTTTTGCTCACGTTTGCGGGGCTTTTTTCCCGCCATGCTTTGCACACCGCCGGCGTGCAAAGTGTTCCAGTGTTATGCCGTTGATTGGGTCCCTTTGACGAGACTGCGCATATGACGCAATCGTTTGTGAGTTGTGAGTATCAGTGGTACCTGGCTACCCTAAAAGCTCAGAGGTTGCACAGTTTCACTGTTTAAACGCAATTACAACATTTGGAGGGAGGGACAGTAAAATTTGTCTTTGGGCCAATAAGTTAAAAAAAATTTTGCTTCTAGGTTTTTTTTCACCATTTCTCTGTGGACCAGCATTTATCATACTTAGTCAATGTACTATGTTACTTTTTATTTTAGACCTAGTACTAGCACACTGTATCTAACCAATTCTCATTTAATCTAATAACATGCTGGAAACACAGTAATGTGTGGAAATTCAAAGAAAGACATGCTTTTATGCTTTGGGTGATGTGGATATAGTCTGAAAAAAATGGTGTCTTTTCTCATTATGGACCACCAAAGATCCCATTACCAGAATAACCATCGTACAATCGAAAAAATCGTATCGTATCGGAAAACAGTATTTCGGCCTTTAGGGCGGGTTTATTAATGCATGCTGTCCTACAAGTTATAGTGTATGACATATAGACCCATGTACTATAAATTACTGAATATTTAAAAGGTGGTTCAAAGAATAACAGCCAACTCCCATACTGAAATACTATTAAGAGTTAGCATAGCAGCTGCTTTTATCTTACAATAAGCATTGCTATCTGTGTTTTATGGGAGGTTTTGGCACAGTTGGGGCAAATCTGCTGGGATTACGTTTCCTGTTCTATAAGAGCTAATCTAATAAACAAATGTTGTTGCTTCATGCACACAATATAGCTAGGGACTATTTTATTATGTAGTTAACCTTTATTCAGTTTGAATTGCCATTTAAAGGCATTTACTTTTCAGGGGAGATTTGATAGACCACAGGACAGGGCCTATAACAGTGACTAGAGACCAAATGTATAATTTTCATGAATATTCACACGCCGTAGCTTTATTTGTCTATGTATTCATCAGCAACATTCCATTCATCAGCTACATTACATTTTGTGAGCAGTATAGACCCTGTCTATGTGTTTGAAACCCTATAACCCCCGTTATAGTACATCTCTACCACTCCTCAAATTCCTCTCACTGGTACATATTCATCACCTATGGTCTCATCTTTTCCATTCACACATTTTGTGGGCCTATCTCTGCCTCCCTCACAAGTCCTGGTGAGCTCTGGGAGCCCAACAACGTAAAAATTGGTTTTGGCAAATACATTCAATTGATATGATAAAATCCCTTTGGCAGCTACATTTATTTGTGTTCTTCTAACCGTTTTAATTTAGTTTCAACAAAAGGAGGTTTAGCACATAGCGGTGCTGTCTGGTCACTGATGTGACCGCTGTTGCTTCGTTCAGCTGCATGATCCCCCCCTGGTTTTGCATCGCTAATAGGGATTAGCGATTAGCATAGTGAGCGTTGTTTTGGACACTGAGCTTTTGGTTAACTAGTTAGTTAGTCTGTGAATTGGAGCAGAGGAAGAAAGCCCCTCTGCAAAGGTCTCTTTAGGGTTTTACATGTACTGTAACTGACCTTGAGTCTACGTTAAAAAATTAAGACATTTGTATAAAATCCCTGATTGTAAGGCGGTTATGAAAATACTGTTTTTCTTGTTAAAACTGCTGTTAATATACTTGGATCCTCGATTTTTTTTTTAATCTTAACGTTCTTTGAGTCAAACAGAAAAAATGGTAAAGCCTATCAGCCTTCTGGGACAACTCTTGATGTGCCAGTGTGCCGCAGTGAGGTTGCGAGGTGTGCATGCCTGCGTGTGCACCATTGTGTACATTACGCATGCAGAGGGAGACTGGGAGCACATTGGGCCTCTCACTTCCATTATACCTCACACACACGCCAGATGACGTGTGGATGACACAAGCCAAGGTAGCTTGCAAGAGTGAAGCGTGAAAGGACACACACACTCTTACTATAGGCGAGGAAGGTCTGCTGCCCGCATCATAGCAGTAGCACTTTTTATCCAATCCAATCCAATCCACTTTATTTATATAGCACGATTTTAACAAACACAAGGTTTCCAAAGTGCTGCACAAAAACAAAGTAAATAGATAACACAATAAAAGCAGAGGTACCCCACCAAGAAAAAAATATTAAAATTTAATTAAATAAATAAACATCAATTATAATATGCAACTATGCACATAACATCAACACTCTACCTGGTGTTAAAAGCCAAAGAAAAGAGGTAGTTTTTAAGAAGAGTTTTAAAGTTAGACAGAGTGTGCTAGTGTTATATGCGCATTGTATTTGATTTTATTTTTCTTTGTTTCCTACTCTGAGTAATATTGTAGTAGTTAATGCAGTTGTTCGTACTTCATAGAAATAGTAATTTATTTAGGCAAAATCTTTCTTGCTTGTGTACCCAGTGCCAGTTTTATAGATACTGTATACAGAATTTGACCTCCCTTTTCTATTTTACAATTTTACAATAATAATATTGCCACTCGTCACAAGATACAGGAAATGCTTGAGGCTCAACTATTGGTTAAGCCATATAAAACAACATACCTAACTACGTCAAACTACTGTCCGTTTGTTGAGTGACCTGGATTTTTAATCTTTGATTATGCCAATCTTATTCCTAATGTATTTTTATACAGGGTCCAAAGTTATCACCCACCAAGCGCCAATGGTGGGTAGATTTTCCGTTTGGCGAGTAAATCTCGGAAGACTACCCGCCACTCTGGCGGGTAAATTTTTGTGCTAAATTAGACATGTAATAAAATGCTTTCCTGAGAGTCTCTAGCACATTTTGATTTACAGGCACTCTACTTTTGTCTGTCTGGAGTTCGACGTACACACACATCCGTATTCTGTGAAGACCCACCCCTAATCTGCCTCTGATTGGCTCTCTGAGACTGACATGTTTTGTGTAAGCCTATCCAACCAACCATCTGACCAAAACTGTAACCAAACAATGAACAATAGCCAATCAGAGGCAGAGTAAGGGCGGGTCTTCGGGGAATGCAGGTAACTATCACGTGCTGCTACCGCGTCAAAACAACGACAAAAAACATCCACATGAAGGGAACTGAGATGGTTGCTAAGTTGCTCTTTGTTGTGTTAGCCGTGGGGAATTAAGGCCAAAGTATACTAACAAACCCTTGGCATTATGCAAATAAACAGTAGGAATAAGATTGGCAAATTGCATACCTGTAAGCCCTACCTTACCATTGAAATATGCTGTATAATATCAGCATTATTCTTACGTGTCATATCTGTTCGCTTTCTCTTTCTTCTTTTTTATCTTCAGTTTTCTCCATATCTACTACTTTTCAACAAGTAAAGCCTTGGTTGCCAAGAAGCCAGACAGGCCCAGACAAGCAGTTCTTTATTTCTTAATTTCTGGTAAAACCATCCTTTTTTTGCAAGCTCTGCCTTTATGTTTTCTTTTCCTTTGCATATCAGTCTTTTAAAACCGTTTGTCAGCTGGTTACACATCGATTGCCCTTTTGTTGTTGTTATTAGTTGAAATTGGTCCCATCTCCTGCTAATTATTTGATTGACACCTGTTCCCACCACCTCTATGAAAAACAACTTGGAGAGTTTTCAGACTGATATGCAGAGCAGAACAAATCGTGGAGTATGCCAATTCTGGATGGTCTCGCTAGACTATGATTAACTGGGAACCGTTTAGGTATTTTAAAATATTGAAATGTTATGTAACACTTATATCTCCATATATAGAGTGGACAAATAATATAACATGGCTCCACTAGAGTGTTTGTTTCCTTCTCCTTGTTGGTTTTGAAGCATAGGCTTTGGCCAGGCTGGGGTTGTGCGGGGTTAGGAGTGCTAGGCCTCTTAGCGGCCAAGCTGTTTATTTTTTAAAGCCATGCAATGACCTGTGAGCTTGTTTTCAATGGTGTCAGTCAGGTGACGTGAACATATTTTAGCCCCTGATTGACTTAGATGTAGGCCACAACAGACTCCAGTGTTTACCATTAATTACATAAACTATGGCGGCCCGCCACGGTCTAATTTGTAATAACATACTACCATAAAAGATTTTGAATGTTGTGTTTTGCGCTGTTGCGTCAGCAAAGCATTTCTAACACTCCCAGTCAGTCAGCTCCTCCTCCGCTGTTGTAAACTCGCGCACTCACACACTATCGCTGCGTTGCAAACAGTTGGGTGTGGAGAGCTGAGCAGCGAGTGCATTTCCTAACAGCGAAACACCGGAGTAGGAGAGGGGATAGTCTAGTCTAGTCTGTAAGTAAACTAGAATAGAACAGCTGTATTACAAACAATATAAAGTGTGATTTCTCCCATTTGTTTTTAATACTAATTTATGATGGTAGACCTAGCGTGTGTGTACAACATCGGCACCAAATTTGGGTGACACTTATTTTCTGACAATCAAATTTTTACTAGAGCACAAAATTCTTCATAGGTCTAGCCTGTTAATTTTGCTCTCAAATTGCACCCGATAAAGGAATTTAACTTTAAAATGTAAAATAAATTCTTACGGGAGAGCATCTAGAGAGTCTGAGGTCCACCCACCACAGTCTCACAAAATCCTGTGGGAAACACTGGACCTGGTGGCCATTTTAGATTCCATGGCAAGATTTTGGAAATTGGCCTCCAGACAAGCTTGCCCAATAAACCCTTTTAATGAGAGTAATAAAATGTACAGTATAGAGTAGACTATAGAAATTATACTGTTTGTAGACTTGACCTTTGTTGGTCATAAACAACAATATTTTGACTAATATACTGTATATTGTCTAATTGGTCTTATATTGGGTATAAGATGGGGGTTTCTTTTGTAATATTTCTGAAACACACAACTGTAGATTTCAAACACACAAATTTACTATGCAACTACTGGATGGTCAATAGAGGGGAAAATCCCTGATGTACTATGAGCTTGGTGGTACACACAACCGGGAAAAGACATGTCTGGGAAGTCTAGGGTTTTCCCTAGCGGGATACTCTCTGGGTCTTGACATAGCTCTACAGTATCTCTGGGAAACTATATGCATTCTAAAGCTCTTGTGAGCTGGTAATTCCCCTATCAATTTTACTTAGGCTAATATGCCTTGTAATACACAGAGTATACTTCTAGTAGTTTTTACCAGTCCTGTGGATTACACAAGACCACAGGCAGATATGTAAAGCAAGAGACTCAAAATGGCCTATATAAAGCCCCAAATTATTTGTATAAATATAGCCGCAAGTGGCGATTAACGGGGTCTAATCAGTATTGCAGCTTTCTACCAACCAACCAACCAAACCAACCAAGTACCAAATTTCAAGGTTTTACTTCCAGTGGTTCTTGAGATATTGACATGTGGCAGGTGTAGGTGCACGCAATTTCACGGAATTTGGTGTGCGTCCAAGGCATGTTGTTTGGATAAGATTGTACCTTTTACAAGAGAAAATATAGAATTATAATTGGCCACGCCTTGAAAATTCATTAATGCATATTGGTTCCAGCAGCTTCACTGCTTGGACCCCTGCTTATACTTCATAGAATTATCTTGAGTGGTTGCAATTAGGGCCGTGACGATAACCGCATTACTGTGATAACACGATACCGCGTCATGTGATGCCTACCGTGGGGTTGAGCTCATTACACACAACACAAATGTTTTTTTTTTTTTTTTTTACTGTGAAAGTTACAGGAGTGCATATGGTGTGTCCTTGGGCGGTTCATACCTGCTTGACATTTCACATATACGGTATGATGATATTTGTGTGAAAAGTTAAAGCTTAGGTGTTGGGTTACAGTTAGGGCACGAAGAAGACGTAGTTATAAACATCACTATTCCCAAATCACTCTGGCATACAGAAGTAGTCGACACGCCCCCAAGACGAGAAACTGAAGCAGTATTGTAGGTGTAATAGGCTGTTTCGCTGTCAATATACAAATGTCCTGTTTATGGCAATTTTGGACAAGGCAATACTATGCCGCATTTTAAGCACGGTCAACCGCAGTAATACGTTGCTTTTAAGAAAAGATCCATATTTATTAACTGTATTTGTTCTGCTGTTTTGTTTGTTGTCATATCTGCATGAACGTGGCTCTTCCACATGCTCTCTCAGTGGATCCGTAGATGTCTCTCTGTGTTGCTTGTTTTACATGTATGCCATCTTTATTCCCTGAATCTCTGGAAGGAATGCTCTTTGATCTGTCCATCACCCTGCTCACTCAATGCTATTGGCCCTTCACCTCACTGCCTATGTCTGATTGGACAAAAAAGAATGATACTGCAGGCTAGCAACAATAGCCACAAGTACCAGAGGTGATCAAATTGCCAAGGTCCAGAGATCATGATTGATCTGTGTATTTTCCTTGACAGAGCTCTGACCCTCCACAGCAGTGGTTGCTACAGGGTTTTAATGTCGTGATCCATGTGTCTTTTTTAAAAGCCACTACAAAAACAACAGCCCAACATCTTCTATATAGTTCCTCTGCGATGAACTTTCACTTCGACAGACATTACAGATTGCAATGTTAATGTCCTGATCACAGACTTGACACATCGGCCGTAATAAACAAAAAAACGCCTGGTTCCCGAGCGCGTGTTGGGAGCAAAAAACGTCCGATTCTGATTGATGGCCGGTTGACTGGTGCATCTCTAGTTATAATCTCTTCAGTAATTGCATTTCGTTTTTTTCTTACCAATTTAATTTAGTTCCAAATCAATATGGCTTTATGGCAAATATCAGTATTTAGTAGTGTATTTTAGCCCTAGCTTGGCTTCTTCTACTAAGTTCAGCCAGCTTGAAAGGAGCAGTTCCTGCTTCAGATGCACACAGGAGGGTGGGTGGGAAAACCACCACCCCGTCCCGGGGACAGAGGCCGTCCACGCCTTAGCCAGGGGTGGTGGCTTTGTGGCGTTGGTGAGCGGCCATGTCACTTCCTGGACCTAGGAGTCCGTGGCGCAGGGAGTGGAGCCGCCTCTGGCTGCTGAGACGCAGGAGCTGAAGCCGCCTCCGGCTGATGGGGAGCTGGGGCTGAAGCCGTCTCCGGTGGCCGAGTAGCAGGAGCTGAAACCATCTCAGGGGCAAGAGTCACCTCGAGAACCAGGAACCATGGGAACAGGAACCAACCACCTTTGGATCAGCAACCATGAGAACAAGAACCATCTCTGGAACAGGAACCAGAGTCACCACCTGCTGCAGAGGTACAGGAACCGGCACAGCAGTCACCTCCTGCAGCAATGGTGCAAACCCTCCGTATCCCCCGCAAAAATAAATGTCCCCGATATGTGAGGGAGAGCCGGAACAGAAACATGGAACACACGGAAAACACAACCAACTGGATGTTACAAATATCATAATCTTGAGTTACTGCGAGGGCCTAGAAGGGCCTTCATTAATATTATATATTTTACATCTGCAACTTGATGTGTTTGTTTGGCATTATTAGTTAGGCTGATTTTTTATTTTTTTTTCATTTAGTGGTTAACGTTTTGATTTAGTTTTTGGTTCTTTACGTACTACATTTTAGACATTATACACATACTGTAGATCTATAAAGCACATCTGTGATTTGGTGTCAAAAGGGAAATGTATTACAATAGTAAAATACTATAAATAATAGAACAAAAAAGGCCTAAATAGCCCATAGCTATCATACAGCTATCGCAGCTATCATACAGCTATCGCAGCTATCTATGCTATATAATATGTCATCGGTTGTCACGTAACCTAAAGGGCCTTGCGACACAGGCTGGTCAATGATTCACCTAGACAAGATTACTGTACATACAGAGATTTGCTACAGTATACTGTAGCTGTAGTACTATACCTTACATTTAATGTAAGCTAGTTCTTTCTAGAAAGGCTAACAGGCAATCTTGATAGTGGTTGCTAATGGTGTTCTTTGATAATTTGCCCTCATTTTTATATTCTAGTAGTATTCAGTTCTGTTTAGCACGTTTTAGCATACTCAGTGCTTAAGGTTACATGATTTTGTTGGTTTACACTTTAATCTAAATACCAAAGCATACATGTTAAGAAGACAAGTCATAAATAAAACTGTACATTTTGATCAAAAAGATAATATAATATATAAATATTATCGTGCTTTACTTACTTTTCAAAGTAAAAACATCCGTTGGATGTAAATGGATTGAAATTAAATTGACTTTAACCATACTTTGCCGCTGAAGGTTTTCATAACAAAATATGGTCATGTCATCACTCTTGGGCATAGATCCAGCTTTCTAACTGGAATGTACTGTAATGATTTTTTGCATAGTTACTACTGAGGCCAGCCTGATACTTGTAAAGGAGACTTGACTTCGGTTCAAGCTAAATTAACTGATTCCCTAAAATTGGATGATGGTTTGTATCTTGCCTGAAAAATAGAACTTCTGGCTAATCTAGACAGAATAAAACAAGAGGAATAGGTCAGCACCAACTCGATACTATTTGTTGTCATCTGACATGGGTTAGCCAATATCTCAGTTAAGAACATGGCTAAATATTAACAGTTTGCCTTGGCATAAAGGATTAAAAAAATTGATTTATTTATCTTATGTTGGACTACACTTTGCTGGAGCAGGTGAAGGGTTATTGGCAGAGATTATGGGCTCAAGTTTCCGGACGCAAAGCCGGCTGTAGCGCTAACGTAGACGTAGTGACAATTTCGTTAGGTACAAAGTGTTTTTTTTTCTCGCCTGGGCGCGTTTGCTAATTTCCTGACTCGCCATGACTTAGCTTGCGCCAAAATGGGCGTGGGGACACTGTAGAAGGTGTGTCAGTCAAAATTAGGTGTTTGGTGTCAAATAAAAGCAAAATATTGCGCTTGCGTCTCCGCCGGGTCAGACCTTGTCTTAGCGCAGCCGTTGTGTGGTAGTTTCCGGGCCTAGGCGAAGGTATACTAACCACAGACTGTAAACTTGCACAGTAAACCTGCACTGTAAACTTGTGCCATGTTCCTCCGCTTGTGCCTTGAACCGGAAACTAGGGCCAATTGTCTTTAGCATGCGATCCTGCTTGCAACATAGACTAATTACAATTAGATTAGATTAGAATAAAAGTGTATGGCTATAAATCTCCAGCACATATAGCCTACCACCCAACACAAGCCTTAACCTCCTCAATATGCTGCAAATATTGACTTTTTCCACATATAGAGGGAGCTCACTTGCATGGTACTGTGCTTGACTTTGTTCTGTTTCCAGAACACTGTACCTCTAGATATGTGCAACCTGGTGCTCTCTGTTATACAGCTACCAAAGTGAGTGAAACTTTGATTTTCCAGTCAAGACATAATGAGGGCAGGTTCTGAGAGGAAAACCAGCGACGCCATGAAGTTAGCGCCAAACATGTTTTCTCATCACAATGTTGACCAAGGTAAAAGGAGTATTGAATGATTAGTCAAATAATACTGTATATCTAATCAACATTTGGTGGTTTACATCTCCACCGCCTTGACTTCGTCCTTAAGCAGAGAGCAGATCGAAGGCTTGAATAGGGTATTTAGATTCACAAGCCTCTACTGTTAGACCGCCAGCGGCTTTGAAGTGGTGCTACACTACCGCAGCAGGAAGAGCATGTGTCCATCACACTTCTCACAGAATCGTTCACCAAATCTCAATTCTTCAATGGAAGTCTGTTTCCCAGGCAGGGTGAACACAGTGGGAGAGCTGCCTTTCTCTCACTCTACTGTACCTTTCTCTCTCTCTCTCTCTCTCACTCTCACTCTGAAAAATTTGGAGTTGGAGCAGTGCCCGGTGCTGTCATGTATTATCAAACCTTGGCACAGAGCAGGCACTCAGCAGTACCATTCAAAGTCTGAATACCAGTGGCTTAAGTTCTGCTTGGCTGCTTAGTCTAAGAAACCTCACGCTGTGCAGAATTACAATAGGAACAAACTACAGTAGGACGCGGTCCAGATGCGATATCCTCCTCCGTCACCTCTAGACTGAAGGCCAGACATTGACGACATTGTATTTTTTTTCATTTGATTTATTTGGAGATTAATTAAACGGGCTGTGTTTGTGGTCACATTCATTTCAGTACTTTGGTGATCATCTCTGTGTATAGGCAAAAAGGTAATGAGGATTTGGGTGTCAGTGTTTACACATGACATTCCATGGACTTCTAGAATAGAAGACCTGGACTTACGATTGTGTACATTCACAGTCCTCTGACCTTGGTTTACTAAGCATATTTTGAACTTCAGTCCAGCACCATGCATACTTGTGCCAAAGTGTATACAGTAATTTTTCCTCACTCTACTGTCAAGACAAGACAGACTGATTTTGACTGACTGAACAAGCAGTTGGTCTGTTTAGAGTAGGAATACAGCTAGCGCATTGCTGCTGAAGATTTTTCCTCAAGTAATAGGCTTATGTCTGTCTTAATCTCATCTCATCTCATCTCTTTGTGTTGCCTTGGGGGAAACCATGACATACGGGTCTAATGTAGACATGAATTAGAAACGCATGCAAACATAATGTATGGTCATGTATTTATTCATCTGCCATGGCAATGAAACTCATTTACAGTAATCCCTTGGATTTATGGAACACCTTCACTACAAAGCTGCAGAAATGGCGTTGTGTCTATTTGCTTATAGGTTGGAGTTGTTTACTGAGAATTTGGTCACGCGCAATTTGCAGCGTTTCTGTATCTGGTTTTTCATGGCCTTTGGCTGAGCCATGGTAGCCTGCCATTTCATTTATGTAACAACTAGGTCAGCTTACACAGCTTTGTGAGTCTAGCAGCTAACTTGTGGTGACCTGGTGTTGGCCTAGCATGCTTACCTAGGCCACACCACACAAAGCAACGATTTAGCAGCAGGGCTGGACGGAGCCATGGGTGGTGCCTCTTAGTATTCAAAGTTATACAGTATATTTTATTTAAGTAAACATGCGGTTGAGTTGAGCCTTTTTACTATCCCACTATTATGTGTGGAGCATTTTTGCATTATGCACATAGAGCTGTTGGAAGACAGTAAGCACTGTCTGAGTGGCAGTGACTGACAGATACATTTGGTTTTGTTAAAGGAACCATCTGTGATGTGGCAGCCTTCTGGCCCACTACTACAATTGCCCACGAACTGAAAACACATTTGCCACAAAGATTTACTTTTAAGTCGTACTGTACCATGCCTGTGCACTTCTGTGGATAGATCATTCAGTGAAACGAAGGCCAGCTCTTTGTGCATGTGGATTGTTGTCAGTAGAGAGTGAAGCATAGTTGCGGGAGCGCAGACATGCCCGATTGTACGTTTGAATCACACCTTAGCTTGTTTATCTGAATAGTTTAGTAAATTAGGGACTTGCCAGCAGACCCATTTGTCACCTTGCCTAAACATTTCACATTAAACATTTCACAGTCCCATTGCATTAAACATTGTCGATTAATTTACACGTAATACTGTCTGTGCCATCGGTAAGGCCCTACTGACTCTCTGCTTCTCACTCAAAGCTTACGTTGCGTTTACTATAGAAGTTAAACTGCAAGATTAGAGATTATCTGTCATTCAGTAGTCATGTGGTATCATGTTAAGGCTCTCGGTTTCTGAGCAGTACGAAGCCAAGAATATCATACTGCACAAATACCCATAATTCTTCAGAGGCTACAGCCTTCACAGTTGAAGGTCCCTGGGGGTACATCCAGGGTGAGTAAAGTCTCCTTAACACTTTATTGGAGAAATGTCATTTTATGCTGATGGGCGGCGTGCTACTTTGGCATATACTTTACAACTATATATCATTGGCTCAGGTGACATGCAGATTCATATTCCATATGCTATATACTGTATACCATACTGCATGTGACAGTATTAAGAATTAGATATGGATCAGGTATGCAGCATATTCTTTTTAAATATCCAAAATTAGGCCTAGGGTCTGAATGGACCATTTGGAGTAGGTTTTACTTTGATGTGAATACAAAGCGTCATGTCAGCGTGCATATCACTAAAGCAGCCATTCAACTGCCTTATTTGAAATGAAAACTAAAACATTGTGGGCATGTAAACTTTGACATTGTCAAAGTTTACATGCCAGCAGCTCCACTAGTAAATGTCGTCACCACGGCAACGTTCGACCACCAACCTCCAAATACAACTCTAGTATGTATTTGCTATTGTTAGCCGCCGTGGAGATGGTCGTACTGGGGAATTGTCACAGCATGCAGCCTGTTTGTCTTTCAGTCGCAAGGGCAGAAAGGCAAACTCTTATCCGTTATTCCGCTCATGCCTTCTGGTGGAAGAGGAGGCAGAGCGCAAACAGATCTACTGTAATCAGCCTGCGAGTCTCTCTTTATCTCTGGCCCTCTCTATCTTGCTTTACCCCTCATGTTCTCTCTCTCTCTCTCTCTCTCTCTCTCTCTCTCTTTCTCTCTCTCTCTCTCTC
>JAOEHI010048113.1:0-16012 GCA_025447815.1 Percopsis transmontana | reverse complement strand
TAGTTAAATTATCAACAAAATAGGCCAACATAACATGTTGATTTTGACTGACACACCCTCATGGCACGCCAGGTATTGTGCCAAGGCGACCTTGTTTGTTGGCACCTTGTGCCAACAAATTGTCATTACGTCTGCATTAGCGCTTCTTAAATAACTCTTCATCATAACATACTGTATATATCATATATATACTGTAATTATAAACATCATTATTTCATTGGTCAACCACTCCCAACATGTCAGTTTGCTATGAAAAAACATGGTTGACAGTTGACAATTCATTCATAGTCATATATGCAAATTCCGGCAGCGAACGTGCTATTTCCTTTTCCACATAACTTCTTTATGGCAGTTTTTCAAAACAGAGTCTCAGGCAAGGCGATGACCTTTGGCGCTGCGCTGCCACTGCGGTGGGAATGCCTATGAAGTGTGGATAACCTGAGCCTAGTTATGCAAAACCTCTCTCCCCTTCTCCTCTAGCCGGTGTGAGGGGAGCCAGTGTGCTGAGGTTGTGAGAAGCCCTACCATTTCCTCTAATAAGGCCCTGTGGGAGCTGAACGCTGCTGAAAGAGCACACAGTCTGCAAAGTAAGAGCACAAACTACTTCCATTTTTTTGGGGGGGTGCTTAACAAGGCAAGTGTGAACAGTCCTTGTTATAGAATAATAGCCTAATATCGAACTCTTTTGTGTGACTGCTGCATGGCGCGGCGGGGTTACAAGAAGATGTCGGACCCTGATGATGGTTCAATACAACAGGAAACGCACAAGGTCTGGAATAGCGTGAGCGCCCGTGTGTATGTCTGTGCACATGTGTGTGTGTGTGTGTGTGTGTGATGTAAAGACACTGGCCTGGTGTACAACTCCCTCAGGCTGCCGGAGGTTTTAAGGGTATGTCACGCAATTACCAGTGAGCTTGACAGATCTGTCCGCTTCTCTGGTCTGCTCATCGACATCTGCTGCTGCTGCCTGCCTGCCGCTCTGAGCAGCCACAGCGCACACATTGTAGACATCAGAGTGTATTTAATGGAGAGCGGCGAGACTATTGTAAAGGCAAGGCTAGTCGAAAACAGTAATATGTCGACCCAGGGTAAACAACGTGGAGGGAGATGCTTTGGGTGAGGAACTAGGAAAGGAAAGGGTTTAATAATATTCATCCACGAGGTGTTTGCGTGTTCTCACCGTGTGGGATCCTGCTAAGTCTAATTCCTCAACCAACATGTTACCTCCAGACGTCAGGAACCACCGGGGGTGTTTGTTGTCGCCTCCAGCCACGGCAACAGTCTCCTGGTCAATAAAGACCTTCGGGAGGTAAGGGGGTGGGGGGTGTAATTATGTTGCTGTGAGACTAGGCCATGTCGCACCGCAGCACCTTCCTTTCATTACAAACCAGAATCTTCCTCGTCGGAGCGCCGTGGTTCTGCTGCAGGGGTCTCCAGCCTTATCTGCTCTCCCAGTCTTATCTCCAACTTGTCCCCCACAACCTGACTGGTAGAAGATTAGCTGCGCACCTTTTTTTTGTCAACGCACGGGATTTTCCTTCAGCCGAGACAGGAACGGAACCCAACTCACAAGTCGAGATTAAACTTGTTGTCTGAGAGTGCAAGAGATATTCTGCTGAATGTCCCCTGGATGTACAGTGGCTATAGCAACAGCCAAATGCTGCCAGAGAGTGTGTAATTGTGTGAGTGAAATCGGGTCCTACTATCTACCTGCACCTGCCTGTTTCTGTGTGCGCGTGTGTGTGTGTGTGTGTGTGCACGTGTGTGAGGTTAATACATATTATAACACCCTGGCCAAAAGAGCTTTTAAAGTAATGTGATTATTTTAGATTTTACACATTACTTTGAATTTAAAGAATGTCCTGACAGACTGTCAATATTATGACATATTGATTTTTATTTTGATATTTGGCGTCAAAAATCTTGTACGTTTACAGATAAATGAAAGTTGTTTTGTTTTAATTTGTAGAGATCCTTTAGACCAGATGCTATGACACACCACATAGCTCTACCCGTTCCTCATGCAAAGCAGGCTACTAAAATCCCTAATACATATTTCATAGACATTACTAATGTTGAGCATTTGACGGGCTCCGCTAAAAATACATGGCAAAGGAGTGTAGTCAGGATGTTTAAGGCTTGGTTATGACTGATTGTACAGTGGATCTGGGTCACTCCCTGGTCATACGTTTGTCAAAGGAAGCTCAGAAACACCGGGGATGTACAGGGCCTAATAATGGAACCTGTTGGGAGAGATTGCTCAGCCAATTATCTACTGAAAGGTTGGTGTTGAACTTTGACCCCGCCCGCTCTGCCTGTATTCCAGTGAGGGGTATCATTTGGTTCATTAAGGCCACTGTGGCTAGTCCTCAGCTGTCCACATGTTAGAGTAACACAGGCCTCTGAGGCAAGGCTGGGCTACGAAAGGGTAAATTACAAATTCACATACCAGTGTTTTGACACTAGGAAGACAGGATGAAGAGAATGCTCCTCTAGGATTCTCCAGATAAATTTAATAGTACATTCTCTTTGAGAGATTAAAATCAACATGTCTCTCTGACCCTTTGGTGAACAATTTACCTCAATGCTCCAGGGTGGGAATTCTCAAAGACATGGTGTCCCCAAATAGGCAAGGTACATGTCATACATCATGCATGAGTGTTCGTGCCCATCACCCAGAAGTGGATGAACTGGTAGCAATGGTCATGTCATGACCAAATATGACTGTGGTTAGAATGAGCTTAATTTTATCATTAGCTCATTTACAGTTTTTTCCAACTGCTTACACACGTTTTCAAACTATGTCTCCTTTTTTCAAAACTCTACACACAATTCCCCAAACTGCACACACAAAATGCAAAATGCCTCACTCCTCTCCTTCAAAATGTAACACTGCATTCAAAATTCCATAAGCACATGTCAGAATGAAGCAATGGCAAACACTTCTTTCATAATAGTAAATTTTTGGATATACCATGTAAACACTGTTGTTCTAAATCTAAAGCTCTTTGGTCTTTCATACGCTTATATCTAAATTTCAATACAATGTTCTACAGTGAAAGTAATCTGCTGAGGGGGGTAACAAGTACACCAATGCAATGTAGAAACAGAAAATATTTATTATGCCAAACATTACTGTTGTATACAGTAGCATACAATAAAACCATAAACAAATGTAAACCAAAAGTTTACATATGTTGGGGAAGCTAGGCTTCATCTCTTCTCCGGGCTGGGTCTGGCCACAATACTTCGTCCACATCACAAGATACGTTTTCTCTTGCCAAACATTGAGGGAAGTATCTCCTAGCATGAAGTATCCAACCTTGGACAGAGGCAACCTCTATGTCCCAACATGCGTCCTCCATCCGTTGGCAATCATACACTTTCCAGCGCCAGGCTGAGAAGAATTCCTCTATGGGATTTAGAAAAGGTGAATATGGGGGTAGGTACAAAACTACAAATTGTGGATGGGTGGCAAACCAGTTTTGGACCAGAACAGCCTGGTGAAAACTAACATTATCCCATATAACCATAAGTCTAGTAGGCTCCTGATCTGGATCAGGGACCAGCGTTGTGTAAATTGCATCCAGAAAAGTGAGCATATGGCCGGTGTTGTACGGACACAGTGTGGCATTGTGATAGAGGACCCCGTTAAAGTGATGGTAGGACACAGTTATATTACCCCCACCCCCACGCTGTCCAGGGACATTGGTAATTGCCCTCTGTCCTATTACATTCCTTCCGCGGCGCCTGGTTTTGTTGAGGTTGAAGCAAACCTCATCCACATAAATAAATTCATGGTGAATTACATGGGAATCCATCTCCAATACTCTCTGTAACAGACAAAAGGATATAGAGATGAGTAAATATGGTATGTCTGAAGTACTGGAAGCAGTGCATACATACCACTACAAAGTCATGTCGCAGATTCTTGAATCTGTCAGAGTTTCTCTCAAATGGCACCATTTAAAGTTGTTACATCGTCACTTGGTGCCGTTGGAGGATGCGTTGTATGGTCGACAGGCTTACAGCATTGATGTTGTTAAATATGGTGTCATTATTCAAGATATGCTCTCTTGTCTCTCGAATCCTAATTGCATTGTTGGCCAAAACCACATTTTTAATTGCAGTCTCTTGTATATCTGTAAACAAGCGTCCTCGTTCTACATGATGTCTTTGCCTTTCCACTCTGTACAGATTTCAAACACAGTATGTATGTTCAGCATAGGAACTGTAAACAATTTACAAAAAAATGTAGTTACAGCATGATAACCAACCTCATTCATTCAATGCAGTGCAGTAAATGGATGGCTTAGAGTTACAAATGTTTATTCAATACTATGCCGTCATACGTATTTCACAGTACATTACTATAATGCTAAAATAGTCATTAGATAGTTGCATACCTGTTCTCATTTCTGAAGGTTCGAATTATGGACGCCACTGTGTATCGCCTCAAGTCCAGACTTTTCATGCTCACATGATCAACAAGTGTTGCCCTTATTTTATCAGAGATGGCTCTCCTTCCTTCTCTTCTTTGCCCTTGTCCTCTTCTTCCTCTTCCTCCTCTTCCTCCTCTTCCTCTTCCTCCTCTTCCTCCTCTTCCTCTTCCAACTCTTCCAAATCTTCCAACTCTTCCAACTCTTCGTCTTTGAATTTGTTTTCGCTGTCCCCTGCCTCTCCCTCCTACTCCTCTTGCTCTCTGTCCATTCTTGGCATCCATTGTTCACAGGAACAGGTCATCTGACCTTTGACCTATTTATAGGCCTATACTACAGTAAAGCAGTGATTGGTTAGTGATCAGTTAAGCAATTAGTATTTGCACATGTGATGAGTGTGTGTGTGTGACCCGGTGAATAAGTGTAGCATTTTGATTGGTTGTGTTTGGAAAAGGAAAGCAAGTCACTTCCTGTTAGATTTTTGTGTTTTAGGTAGAGAATTGTGTGTAGTGTTTTGAAAAAAGTGTTTTATGTAATTGACAACTGAGTCAAAGGATGACAAATAGCTTATGGTTTTGGAGATTTGGTGTGTAGTTTTGCACTTTGAGTGAGAGGTTTCAAAAATCGTGTGACATGAAAAGATTTTGTGTGTAAGCAGTTGGAAAAAACTGTAAAAGAGGAAGTAAAAGAGGAAAAGAAAAGAGGAAAATAATATTTGGGTGTTAGGGATAAATTAAAAACATTTTTTTTTTAAAGAGAATAAAAACTTACACAGCATTCTCTTTCAACAAAGAATGAATCTTAAGATGCACTATGCATTTCGGAGTCACAAACAATTTAAGATGTCAGTCATGTTTTCCTGAGTGATGACTGAGCCAGAGTAGTGACAGACTTTTCCAGTTTGACAACTGAGCAAAGGAAACGCATTCCCTCACCTCTATTTGTTGTTTGATTTGGCGTTTTCTCTCTCACAGATTGGCATGAGAACACAGAACATGTGTGTTTACGTGTGCGTACTGTTTACACAGGGCTGAGCACATCCCTGCCACCAGCAGTTAAACAGGGGTTGTGTGTGAGACGTGCGTCATTTCTGAATATTTGACCATCTGCAGGCCTTGGCTCCCCGCGCACAAGGACTTGGGACAGCATGGCAGCGCTCACATAGCCACCCTAACTGTCTTTGCTCAAGAAGGCCGTCTCTAATCGGCTCTGTCATGGCTTACGCCTGTATTTATGCACTGCACCCAGGTTGCACTCTGCTAACTGGTCTGACTTTCAATCTGGACAAGGTCCGCTCAACTAATCTGGTTATGATTATAACCGTAGAGTTGGCAATACTACATTAGTGTTTAATGACAAACCCTTGGTCGGTCTGCTAGCAGAATGTGTAGCAACAGGATACAATATGATACATTTTCGCTTGATTACGCCTTGATTACATTACAGATTAGATGGTTTTCTGGTTGGCGGAGGGGGGAAGGTTCACTATGTGTTACTGGCATGGTAATGAGCTATGAATAATTTTGTTTTGATACACAAATCTAGTATGGTCAAGATAATAACGACTACATTAAAAAAACTTTATCAAAGCTGATAAAACTAAAAACACAAAAAATGTAATCAATGCTAAAAAGTACAACTCATCAGTACTTACTTATAGGGAGCCGAAGTGAAACCGTAACTAGATACCCATATAGCCTATGAAAACAATAATCCAGTCTGAGAGGAACTGAGGCTAAACCGGACGTGACAGTGAGGCTTCGGCTCCTTAGTTCTGGCATGAAACATTTCTCCATATTTGGCACAGCGTTCCTCTTTTGATTTGTGGGTGATATGTTTTTCATGTGAAAGGGGAACTTTTTGTCTGCTAGCAAAGACAAAAATACAACAGACTCAAATCCAATCTGTGGATTACCATGGAGGACGTGGAGCTGTCTGAATATGTCAATACACAGCAAGTTAGAGATTTTGGAACAAAGATTGGAAGCATAAATCAATCAGGTAACAACACCTGTAGTTAAGAGATTGAATAACAACAGAATGGAATCACACACTACAGTTTGTCTAGGGAAGACTTTTTTGTTTACCACCAGAGAGTAATAACATTATTCTGTTTTATGTCATGTTTGTCTGACTAAATTTGTCTCAATTTATTTACGCTTTTACATTATGAACTTTACATGTAGAAGAAATGTTTTAAGGTAAACTTAATTAGGAATAGGCATGAAATCAAAGTCAAAGAGGATACAGATGTTGACAGGATGACAAGACAATTACTGATGAACATTGCTTTGATCACAACATTATACGCTGCACTGCACTGTAGCTATATCTGGACATATTATGGGTCAAAATGTACCTGTTGCACATTGTCTTTAAGATGGCCGCTGTCCCACTCGTACTACTCGTGGAGAAGTTTCTCCATCAAGGCTGTTTTCTCAAGACAAAAATTGACACTTAATTTTCATTCAACTGACATTTGGTATAAACCCGGTGTTCATCTTTTTCAGTCCCTATATTTTTTACCTTAATTTTGGCCTTTACGGTTTATTTAATTATTTGATTTTAATAGTATCCGTAAATAACACGAGCTAATATTAGCGTTTATTTGGAGAAGTTTGGCATATGGGTGAACAAACAAAAGTATTACTGTCACGATTGGCACGCACAGGCAGGTGCGCGCCCCGTGCCTCCCATCCTTCTGTTGCACCTGTAGGGGATTAGCCCCACAGGTGCATCTCATTTCTGTTAATTTTGGACACTATTTAAGTTTCCCGACAGCATTAGTTGCTGTCCGTCATTGTTTTGGTGTGTCTTTACAGAACCCACGTAACCTAGTGTTGAGTTTCTGTTTGCTTTTTGCCTATTGGCAGTTTTCTGATATTTATTAAACTACGATCGTAGCTCGATAACCCTCTCCTCGCTGCTCCAGCGTCTCTGTTCTGGCTCGCGCCTGCACTCGCCACCTCCACACGTTAGTTACATATATTTGACGTCCAACTAATTGACGCGACTAGAAAATGCAGAGCTCTAATCTGAATCATAGTCTCTGTGTGTGTGTGTGTGTGTGTGTGTGTGTGTGTGTGTTAGATGTGTCACCCACAGGAAGAAGACTCATCAGAATGTGTATTTTAGTTTTGGGACTATTGTGCATTCTACAAGTCTCTCTGAATATCTGCCTGCGCTACGCCTGTGAGTCATACACCCTCATACACCTAATAAGTCATTGTACACATACATTAAAGCTTTGTAGCGTCATTACCTCAATGGTAAGTCATTTTGTACTAAAACCGGCAACTCGGCAGTATTCATCTGCCATTCACTTCCATTGTTTGGTAAAAATGTAAAATGTATTCTCAAGTTACTCATGTTTGTTGTTGTTGAATTTCATTCAGGGTATGTTTACATTTAGAATCCAAAACATGTCTATAAATGGTATATCTTAAATTAAACAGTACAGTACAATTTGACACTACAAACTGGAGTAACACATTCTACTAGTAGAGACAGAGATCAGCTTTGTAGACACATTAAGAGTACTTTTCAAGGAACAATGTTTGAATGGCAGTTAATTGATCAAAATAGAGATCCAGTTCTGGTCTGCGAACAATATTTTTTACTATGTTTGGATTAATGTTGAGGTAAGGAAGCTACAGAGTCAATGGTTTAACAAAAGTTCAGTTGTGTATGGCATTGAAGTCATTGTGCATGGCATTGTAAGTTGTACACATTTTCAACACATATATGTATATGCTGTGACTGTCGACTGCCTGTTAAATCCACAAATCTTCTTTCAGCTCACTTCAAAGAAGATGTAAAAGTGTTGGACCCGGATTTACATGCAAACTGCAGCCAACAGCTGAGAAGCTTATATGACACCATGAAAACAGAAACAGACCGTTTAATGGACCTGGTCAGTGACCTACAGGATAGGCTCGGAGTTCCCTCTGAATTATTTGAAGCAAGTGGCAACTAGCAGATTTTTTTATCCGAAGTGACTTACAATTACATGCTGCTATTAAATGGAGCAGATAGGGGATAGGCATCTTGCTCAAGGATGCTTACATGTAGGCCAACTCTGGGGATTGAACCCACAACCTTCTGGCTGGGAGTCCAACGCCTAGACTCTTAGATTATCCTGCCCCCTAGTCTATCCTGACTATTAGACTTTACCCTGAAAGCCCCCTATCTTAATATTCAGGTTTTTCCAGTTGTGTTGTCTGAAAGATCTGGACTAATTTTGAAATCTGTCAAACATGTAATTGATCCAAAATTCATCCATTGTGTTAAACAAGTCAGTCAGATTTGGCCCCAGGTGTGACATAATTTCTGGATTGTAACCAATCATCTCTGACCTATCCTGCCACTCCCTCTCGTATATCTAATAAAGTGGTTAAGTTGTTAAAGGGGACCTATAATGCTAATTTTCACCGTTCATAATTTTTTCCCATAATTTCTCTACTAGAATGGATTTACTTGGCATACTCCAATGTTCCATTGAAGTATGCCTCATATATGAAATGTGCTATATAATAAATACAGTGCTTTGCCTTGCCTTCCAAAAACACATTGCTTTTCTTTTCTTTTCTCATACTGTAAATGTCTTTTCAAACTCTCTGAATTGCTCTGTTTGAGCACCTGTGTCTTTTCGCCTACTCTGTTCTGATTGGTCAAATGCCAGAGAGGTTCTGCCCCTTGTCTTGCGATCTGTTGACAGAATCTTATAAGCAGCTGTAAACACCGCTGTGGCAATTATTAGGATTTCGGTTCTGCCATATCTGTTTGAGCCAAAGTTCGATCCTGAAAGTCAACTTGAATCTGTGACCATCGAATTCTGTGACCGCAGAGGCATTTATACGCTGATTGTTACTCTTCTTATATGGAAAGAAGCGATAACAGGGAGGGTGGTCTCTTTCTTCTACTTCTACTTCTGAGCCCCTCTGATTGTGAGTTCAAGGTTTATTTCGTAAATGCAGGTGGTACAAAAATGACCCCCAACTGTAGCTGGGACGTTGTCATCAAAAATAAATTGAATCCACTCGGCTCTTCTGTCCTCTGAAGCTGGAGGTTGATGTAAAGACGCATGCTGCTGTGTGCAGCCGACAACAGAGCAGTGTTACAAATTCCTGGTCGTGCCGTAATTGATGATGTTTTTCCACCTGGTAGCCTACATCAAATATAGCACATGGAACATTAGTAACCGGAATTTAATTTCGAGGGTTACGCCGGCCGTGGGGCACCATGGCCGGCGTAACCCATGGGAGTCAACAAGTGAAACTGCTTTTGGCAGCCAATGTGCGCCCCTAGTGTCCACTATAATATATGTTCTACAGATGAGGCAAAAAAAATATTGCGGTCATCCATCATGTTAGCAATCTATGTTACAATTACCAGTGTTTATAATGTTGACATTGAGAAAACATTCAAACAATTTTTAATGAGAAAAACATTTATTTACAAATCTTGGAACAATGTTAGATGAGTAGGGGAGACTCTCTGAGAAAAAAGCCAACAGAGCAGGAGAGGCTGCGTAGGTATCAGGAGTACAGGTGGGACCCAAGTGCAGACACGGCGCGTATAGATAGTTCCAAATTTAACCCAAAAGGAACAGGCAGTCTCAGAACAGGGGCATGCAGGATCAGAACAGGGGCAGGCAGGATCAGAACAGGGGCAGGCAAGTAATCCAAACACGGACCCTGGTCGAAGGTACGGAATCAAAGGGGAAAACCCTGGTGGAGTTGGAAACAAGCAAAAAACAGGTGAACACAATAAGGGCAATCAGGGTGTGACTATGTCCCAGGGGGAACAGGTCAAATGTGAACAAAGGACCAGTGGAATCAGCAACATGACAGATAGAACACAATTAAGGCACACAAGGCTGTCCTCTTCAGGTGAATCATCAACGGATAGTTTTATCATTTTATTTATTTATCTTTTGCTTACAGATCAGACAGTATTGAGACTTGCCATGTAGATAGCTCATGCTCTACAAATAAATATACATAGCTACACGTTTCTTCATTAGAGAAAAAATGTTTACTCACGTGTCAGTTAATTGGCTGCGTTGTTTCCACTTTTCCTTTACAGTAAGTACACTGTTTGCCGTACAAAAGCTGTGCTGGCTTGTAGAGCCACGATCGTAGCCTACTTGTATCGGAGGTGGATATTGGTTCAAAAACAATTCTCTCATTAAAGCTTGTGTCTGACCTCCCTCTTCCCAATGTGACCCACAATCGTTTCTCTAGACCAGGATCCTCCCCAAAAGAGCCCCCGATCAGAGAGGTTGTTATTGACCTAACCCTAATTGCTTCACTATAAAATTAGTTTTTGTTATTCTCTCTCCATATCAAAGGTAACCTGCATCACATGGGAAATTGCCCCTAGCGAGTGGAGTGTATTAGAGCTTAGAGAGAGTAGAAAGGAAAGGATTCTGCTGGGAGTTCTAATCTTTGTTGTCATTGTCCAAGCAAAATACTTGAATATCATTGACTAGTGAAATTACAGTCATTGTTGAATATGGCATACCTGGGTAATGAAATATGTGTTTTACTTGAGTGCATGTCAATATACAGTATATATTATTTTCTTCTTCAATTAAATTGGCATCACAAGTGTGTGAAATTAGGGTTTCCATTAACACTGCTAGCTTTGTTTCAACTACCCAAGGACACCTGCTGTGTCTGTGTTATTCTACTTCCCAGGTGTTGGTTGTCAGTCATTAACGGCACGCATGGATCAGGTACTTAGCTTAACCTCTCAAAATAGAACTGTATGACACTGTAGTTAATTTTCACACATTTAAATTAGAGTTTTTAATTATTTAATATAGAAAAGCAAGTTATTACGGATGAGATTAGTCTAATTGTATTTCTATTTTTGTTAGTTGTATATGTTCCCCATGTTCTCCATCATAGGTGGCTATTAATAAAACTATTAAAAATATTTGTCTATCGTAAGAAATACTGTAAGTATATTTCTTAACTGCCAGTTACGCTGTTGGCATGGCTGATAATATTCACCAGTAATGAGATAAGCAGCTTTTTGTAGAGCTGTGATGATAATAGGATAATAATAATAATACCAATAATAATATTAATCCACACTTTCCCCTCTTGTTAACCACAAAGAAGGGTTTATAAAATGTTCAATGGAGTTATTTTGTCCAGTTGATACAATGCTGTAGGTTTGTAAGGTTTGGGACATTGATACATTGATTTCTACAGATAAACAGCCTCACAAGTGGAGACACATTTTTGTAATTTATTTGTCTCTTTCTTATTTGATTCTTGAATTATACGTTATTTTTTAAGCACTCTTGATTGCATCCAGAAATTACACATTATGTACCTACTAGCTTTTAGTTTTTGTAGGATCTGTAACGCAGTTACATAATTTCCTTAAATATTGAGGGTCTAGAATCTCCATTACTAAAATGATCATATATTATGTAACTTGTTTATAGATCAACATGTATTTTCATTTTAGTATTGAATATGGAATTGCACTATGGAGATTAACTAACCCAAATTGTTACTGCAATTTTGCATTTGCATTTTGGAGGTTTTAAACTGGTATGTCAATGTGGTTGTGAGTCAGAACACGGCTCACCCTTATGAATTGCTGCAAGTCTGAGAGGAGAATCAATTTATTAAGGTCTTGAACTAAATTGGTCAAATCTCGTGGTAAATTGATCGGCATCACTGCACGTTTGATTCTGTCTGGGGCTGCAATCGATGGTCTGTGACCCTCAGAAGCCCCTCCTCAGAGTACACTTTAGCTTTTGATTTTATAAAGGAGCATTCCACCCAAAAATATAAGCATACTTTTTCATTTCATATTCATATCGATCTATATTGTATGAATTCAATGTTTAAAGTCGTTACTGCTGGTTTTCACATACAAGTCATGTACAAGTCCAGCCTCGTTAAACCCGCAGGGCAATCTGCATACTATAACTGCTATTTATGTATTTGGAAGACATTTTGTGCCATAAATGAAATGTCCATTATGTCTAAATTGCAAAAAGCCATACACCTTATAGATAAAACATGAAATATACTAGGCTTACATTACACATACACTCTTGTAAACACCAAAGTGCCTGCTGAACATACATTTATTTATGAACTCTGACCCACCTTCATTAATATTCTCCCCAGAGGTATAGCCCAAGTGAGGAAGATGTTAATATATGCCATCTTAGATGTGGTTGGCTACAGCCTAAGGAAAACTTTATCAGATCAATTTAGGGCTTGAGTTATGTAAATAATACAACTACTGACAACACCCCCTATATTTCCCAGCAACCAATGGGAAAACTAAGCTATAAGATACAGTGGTATTGACGGGAAAAGCTGATGGATATGTTGGCTAAGATTTATCTCGCGGAGATGAGCTTTCACATGACATTATGAAGGATTACAGGGTGCAACAGTGCACTCTAGTGGCCAATAGGATAGCCTGCAATATGCAAATTCCACATCGAAATTAGACTAACGGCTCTTCTAAAGACATTTCACGGCCAGTGTGTATAATGGGAAAATGGTTTATTAAATATCAATTTGTTCAGAAAACGGGACTGAGAATGTAGCCTACATAGCAAAAGAATTTCAAACACAGTCGTTTTTGGTCAGAACCCATCTTCACAGAAAAGACAGGTTGGATTTGTTTGGGTCTCATGCTAAAGCAACAGTAACTGGAAATACGATAGATGGTAGTAACAGAATAAAACACGGTAGCGTTACATTACACAGAATTACATGATACGATAGAAATATTCATTTATTTACTTATTTACGGCTGCATCCACCCATGCTGAAAGAAAGAAACATCTCTAACTGACAGAGGCACACACACACACACACATGGTCACTGCACACATACACTGGACGACATTCACAGGCATTCATGCACACAGCCACTCTCGCACTATTCCATATCATGCACCCGTGCACACACGTTCACATTCAATAACGCAAATCTAGAAGCACTCGGGCAGAACACACCTGCATACAGCACAGGTATATGTGTGTGTGTGTGTCTGTGTGCCCAATTTCCAGGAACTATAAATAAAACATGGCAAACAAGGGTTTGTCAATGTGATGTGTGTGTGTGTGCACTCGCGGTCGCCTATGTGCGACCAAGCAGGCCAGGGGGATGTCACTATTTGACATCCACTTACTGTATTAAAATGCATCAGAGAACTGTGGCTACTAGTTTCACTTTAACGTCAAATCAGATTGTATTGAAAATGTTACCTTTAATTAACAATTATTTAAAGCTAAACAGGATCACTTGGCATGTTCGTAGCCCCTCTGGTTGTAAGATACAACTGCACCCTCTATGTTATTGAAAGATGTCTTGTTAATCAGACCTTTCAATTCACCACGCCCCACTCCCTTTTTTTTCACTGTAGTTGAAGAAACCACTTTGCATTATCCATGGTGTGTAAAAAGGCTTGTCTGTTAACATAGCAAGTGATACATCACTTCCCACAGTGTATTTTCACCCACTGTACCATCCAGTACACTAAGTAATGGCAAATGCAAGGGGGTTTCATGTTATGCTGTTAGTTTGATTCGGGCTTGGGAAGACCAATTCTAATACCAGTATCAGGTAAACATTAAGTTAGTAAGCATCAGTTTAACATTTAATTAGATCTCTACAGTTGGGTTTCCTGCCTTGAATTCCAAGTAGAATAACTGACACAACTGGTTCTTGTATTGGACCCAACAAGTAATTAAAAGTGATTGTGATTCAATGAGCAGAATTCCACTGCTCATATCTGCCTTATGAGGGGTACAAGAGGCAGATGTGGTGGGCCTATGTTGTTTCTCGCTGATGTCACGCGGCTTGCTCTTTTCCTTGATAAAACAAATTGCGAGGCTTCACTCTGCGTAACAGCTGGGAACAACTGCTCATCTGAGTGGAAGAAAATAAATCAAAGCCTTTGTCATCTTTTTGGGGATGATTCGTCTAATTCTTGTCTGTTATGTTCAAGGGGTAAGGAGGAAGACTGATAGCGTGTGTCCGCGTGAGAGCGAGAAAGAGATGAATGTGTGTTTGGACCAGCTGCACAGCAAATCTGTTTATTCTGCACAATTTGGCATCAAACACAACAGACTGCTGAGTGCCTGCTACTGCTGTGGTGCCCCATTAAAATGGAATTTATTGCCGCCTTAAGAGCAAGCGCGAATTACAACGAATTTTCCCTCTCCTCTTTTTCTCCTCCCTCGCTCTCATTTGCAACTTCCCTTCTCTCCTGGCAGTGGTGTGTGGGTATTTTTCCCCTCTTGGCAGCAGCTGTCAGACAAGTCGTCAGAGCGCCTCGTTACAGGCAGGCCAGGCAGGAAACACCAGCATCACTGCCACCCCCGGTGTCACCTGAAAGAACTCAGACACACCTAGCTGAAAAGTGTGTGCCACCAAAAGTGTGTGCCACCCAGGATCTGCCCGGTCCTATAGCTTTTACCAGGGTGGCATCTGACACAGGAGATGGATATAACACCGATCATGAACACTTCACTGTTGATATTGCTTTTGACTGGTAACTATACTGTGGGGCCGTAGAGTCTAGTGGTCTAGGTGTTGGACTCCCAGCCGTGAGGTTGTGGGTTCGAGCTCCAGTTGGCTCACCTGTAAGCATCCTTAAGCAAGTTGCCTAGTTCTATCTGCTCCATGTGATTTTAAGTCACTTTGGATAAAACCGTCTGCAAAATTGTCCTTTATTTCTAATATACAGTATAACAATTTATGTTTTAACATTCACTATATAAAATTCAATTATACCTTATAACCTACCACCAGGGCTGTGATCCGGCCACAAGTAGCCTGTGTCTCCTGCCTGCAACCAAATTATGGAAAATTAAATTTGATCTATATGATGTTGTGTAACTACAGCATTATACTTACTGCTCTCATGTTTCAGTTAGAGATAGGAAGCCTAAATACATTCCACAATTTTTAAATAGCAGGCTTTACCACAGCTTTAATGGTCAAGTTACTTTCCAAGTTTTGGGGTTTGACAACCTCTTCCCTAATATGCCTGCACTAGAGAGCCACGGCAGTCAATGCCTTTGGATTTACACTGTTAAGCGAACATGAACTCTCCATAAGTCTCCTCGACCAAAGATAAATTCATATCTAATGACCGTGGCTATTGTCTGGGAGGAAGGGGCACTCTTTCATTATGGCTTCTTTCCCCCGCGCTTCTTGGTGGAGATAATTGATTTCGCTGTGGTAACAAGGTATCGACCACGCAAGCCGGCCGGCCGAGGGGGCTGAATCCAAAGAAAGGGGTGGAGCGGGAGCTGTGGCAATAAGGAGGGATGCAGGGTGCTGCCGGAGCCCGGAGAGAGGCTAAGCAGCCATATCATTATTTAGTACGAAGGGGTTTTAAGTAGGCGTAGCATGCAGATGGTTGGGCTTCTTGTGCAAGGTCACAGCATTGTCACATGATGTTAGCACACTCTGTCATAGCATTGGTGATGGAAGTGTGTGTGTGTGTGGGGGGGGATTACATGGGACAAAGAACAGAGGGAGAGGCAGAATGAGACACACGGACAGAGAGAGAG
>JAOEHI010048092.1:0-20506 GCA_025447815.1 Percopsis transmontana | reverse complement strand
CACACACACACACACACACACACACACACACACACACACACACACACACACACACACACAAACACACACACACACATGTTTGTACTTCTATCTTGGACTGTCATTGACATAATGTATTCCCTAGCCCTTTACCCTAACCTGAACCATCACAACTAAATGCCTCACCCTCACCCTAATTCTAACCTAACCCTTAAAACCCAGTCTTTAAACCAGCCCTTTGAAGTTGTGAGGACCCTCCAAAATGTCCTCACTCTGTAGGTAAAAAACGTGTTCCAGACGTCACTATGTAGCAAGTACACGTGCACACACACCACTCACTGGCCTTACCTGTGCTCTGTCAGTTATCAGACACACACACACTGTGTTTTGCAGGTGTATTCGTGGGGCAGTAACAATTGTGGACAACTTGGTCACCTTAGCCTGCCTGTTACAACACCGCAACAAGTCAAGGTACACACACACTAGTATTACTAGTATCCCAATAGTGGTCCGGACGGGTCCAAAAAGGTTGTGCCCTTCCCATCCATATCTCCCCGCCCGAGATAAAGTTGTCAAATGAAAACAAAACACAGACCCATTGGAGAACACCCCAGCACATACGGACATGTCTAAAACAATCTCCTCCCTGTCCTGGGTTGCGTCCGATGGGACGCCGTAGCTCTCTGACGACATGCATGTGTGGGACGTGTCGGCTGGTCGGAACCACAGCCTCCTATTGGCCGACGGCGACTGCGTCCAGCCAATCATCTACTACTGTGGGCAGCAGCAGGAGTCTCCGCCGGGTCAGACCACACCCCGGGGTCAGAGGTCGCCGAGCAGGGCAGAAACCTACACAGTCAGACCCCTCCTGTTGCCTTTTTGCATGGAGGTAACAAACACCACTGTGTGTGTGTGTGTGTGTGTGTGTTGACCTGTGTGTTTGTACCTATAGCTGCTTACTTCTTATGTCATACGACAAGCAAATATGCTGGCATGCAAATTTTATGTGCACTGAAGAAGTGAAAACATTTATTTTCAGAGCATACTGTACTCCACTTTATACAGCTCACCTATGGTGCAGCTACAGTAAAGCAAAGATAAATAAGATAAAAGTGGCATACAATGATGCACTTAGAATCCTGTTGAAGTGTCCAAGATGGACCAGTGCTAGCCATTTGTTTGTGACGAGTAATGTTCCCACCTTCCATGCTGTGATGAGGAATTGTATGTACAGATTCCTTAACAGAGTCAAAAAATACAATTTTGACTGCCTTAACCAACGCTGCACTTAGTGATATCACTGGAAACACTGGAACAAGCATCTGTACCTGTTTTAATTATTTTGCATAGCTATTTCTATGTATGTATGTTTTGTATGGTTCCCTTATGTAATTATGTGGTAGTCAGTATGTCTGCATGTATTTATGTTTGTGTGTGTTTGTGTCTACCCCTCTTGTAATATGTTATGTGTATTTTATTTATCTGGACCTTGAGTCTGTAAATAAAGTTATAATAATAATTATGTCTCTGGGCGTGTGTGTGTGTGTGTGTGTGTGTGTGTGCGTAGATGGGGTTTGTCAGCAGTGTGTGCAGTGGGGGGGTGAGCTGTGCAGCGCTGGCTGACCGGAACGTTATGGGCTTCATCTCCGCCCTGCATGACCTGGCATCCAGAGAGAGACTGTCCTACTGCGGCACGCACACCATCCACACACGCTTCCTGAAACCCCTCGTGGACAGAGGTGAGGTGCCGATGACGCTGTGGGGCGTTTTGTTGCTATGGCAACAATATCTTGACAGCGTATCGTACCGTGTGCCAGACTAGCGTCGCCCCTTTGCTTTTTATTACTGTTTGTTTGGGAAAACCATGTCACCATGAGCACCAACCGAACAAGCTTCTCCTCGTTTTTCTTGGTTACCAGGCGCGCCCCATCTGATTGGTTGCCTGAAAAAAAAAAAACGCTCTATGGAAACACTGCCTAAGCACAGTACATGCCCTCCTTTATTTTAAAGGAGTAGTTCTGAATTTGAATCATGATTTAATTTGAGTTGAGTAATAATAATATAATGTTATTGTTATGATATAGTCATAATTCCCTGAAATATTTAACTTCTGTTGTAATCCACATGAATCACATAAATTGCACACAATGCTATAACAAATTTCAGCCGTTATTTCCATAATTTCAAAGTGGAAATATGGCAAAATCTTTTCTTTCTGGCTGGGACTATATTCTCTGGAGGCGTTCCTGTGGTGGAGTGATACTAGCAGGCACCGTCTAGCTTGAAGGTGAATGGATGTACTATACAGTGTGTGTGTCCTGTTCACACAGAGAATGTGTGCTCATCCCTTGGCGAGCCGTGCGGGCATCTCTTCCGCGCGCTCTCAGAGAGTTTCCTCCGCCTGTCCGTCCTGACCGGCCGTCACTCTGCCTCCCTGAATAACTTCCTACGTGGCGCACAGTGCCGTGATGTCACTACCCTTCCACTCCTTACGCAGCGCTCTCTCTTCCTGGAGGCTTACAAAGAGTAACGTTACACACGTTGATGTTATCAGTTCATATTCAGCTATATGCTAGCCTCCCTGTCTGTTTTCAGGTAATGAATTGACTAAATTATGAAATATATTCTCTACTCTATTTTCTCTCTCTCTCTCTCTCTCTCTCTCTCTCTCTCTCTCTCTCTCAAGGTATTGTTCCGCGTTAGGGGATTTCCAGGTGATGTCTGGATTTCAGAGCCTCCCTAAACTTACTGTGTAAGACCCCCTCACTGTCTGTCTGTCCTGCTTTCTGTCTAGACTATGACAACACAAAAAACAAAAATCTGTTACAATAAACCTTATTGAATCGATTTTAAGAATCAATTGAAAACAGTTGAATTTCCCAGACTGTCCTGACAGAAGGTGTGTGTCTGTGAGTGCAGGCAGTGTTTTGGGCAGCGCCTGGATGGGATATTTAAGCAGTGTGGAGTGGACGAGTCTGCTCCCGGTGACCTTCTGATTAATCTGGTGTACCAGCCCATTCAACACCTGAACCAGTACAGCACATCTCTGCTCAAGTTGGCCACCTGTTATGACCCAGTGCGCTACCAGTACACACCCAGTATACATCAGTATATACAGTATAAACCTAGTACAAACTAGTCGCACCAACATTTGACTTAAGGGTCTGGAAATATCATATATACGCATTCTATTCAATGTGTTCCGATTCAGTTAATTTGATTCAATGTTACTAACATACCAAAATGTATGAAATTCCATTAAAATTCATATGAAAGTCTGCCAGTTTATGTTGTGTGATGTTGACATCAGCCTTTTTGCAGCATTCACCCAAATGATATCAGTCTTTCTTCACAGTGCTTTAATGCGTTTTCATTTTCATAATTTCATAATGATGCTCTTCTCTCCCTCTCCCTCTCCCATCCCCTCCACTCCCTCTCCCACTAGTCCACCACAGAGTACATGTATCTCTACCAGAGCTACATGCAGTTGGAGTCGGCATCGCGCGCTCTCTGGAGAAGTAGGAAGGATGCGGAGCGAACCTGTGTCTTCTGGGAGAACCATAGTGCCAGGGCTATTGTGAGTGTATTGACAGTGTCTAGTTACTTACACGGGGGGGGGGTGGCAGGACAGGATAGTGGGGTTAGGGGGGGGGGGGACTGGGTTTGACCCATGATGTGCCCAGCCTGCGCATCCTTGAGCAAGATGCCTGTCCCCCTCCTGCTCTTCAATAGCGGTAAGTACCTTTGGATACATTAAAGGAAGCTATAGAGTTGAGGGTTTGACAAAAAGTCAGTATCGCGTTTAACACGCCTCTCAAATTGTACACACAATTGTGTGTGTGTGTGTGTGTGTGTGTGTGTGTGTGTGTGTGTGAGAGAGAGACAGTGAGATATATACATATGCACACCACATAAACTAACACGCACACTGTTGAATACAATTTTCGATCAGGGAGCTCTCTGCCGGCCAGAGCGTCGGCTGGTGTGCGAGAGCACCGACAGGTCTCTGACGCTGCTCAACACCGGAATATTCTCCAGCAACACTTTCATACTGTTCAATGACATGCTCGTACACATGCAGGTACGTGCACGCATGCACTCACACAGTACAGTAGTATACCATTACAGCCTGGGTCTTAATCATATCTATATAATATATATTACGTAACAATGTGTATTTTAATTGTGTCTATATATTCCATAACAATGTATCGACACAATTAGCAGAAACTGTGTGGATGTCTGTGTGTGTGTGTGTGTGTGTGTGTATGTTTGGTCATGGTGTTGGGAAGTCCAGCAAACACACTTGCACAGGCACACAGGCACAGGAAGAGGAACAACGTTTTTTTTTTTGGGATGTTGTGTAATTGTGAAACCAGATTTACTTAAGGATCTCTTTCTCTTTGTCTTTCTCAGTTCTCAACCTATCGCGTATTTCCGTTGACATGTCTCTGGGTGAAGGCTGTCTCGGAGGACAGCACTGGAGTGTGAGTTACACAAAATACAGAAAACCACGATTGCCAAGCAAACAGGAAGAATAATAAATGAAGAAATAAAATTACATAATAATAAAGTCTGTAAAACCTAATGAAAGAGTATTTGAAATAATTATTTTATTTCAGTCTTGCAACGCTTCCTCACTCTTTATGTTGTGTATTAATGTCCCATAATGCTTTGCGTGTGCTCCAGCAATGGCATCAAGATCATTTGTCCAGAGGAGACGTTTACCCTCGTAGCCTCCACTCCTCACGAGAAGGTAAAACAACAGGCTGCTCTTGAACACTTTATGTTTACTTTAAATACTTCACATTATGTTCACAGTACAAATGTACACATTTTAGAGCTGGGGAATTTATCGATATGATATATAGTACTGTAGATATTGTGATATGAGTTATATATATTTTTATATAAATATCGTCTGGATTTGTGAAATATCGTGATATAGCTTAAATGTTTCTTTGTCATAAAGACAGTATTACAAGTTTGTTCTTCCTTAATGAAAAAAAACATCTTTAAAAGTTGTTCATCAAATTTCCCTCTTTGCAGTTCATTCTATATAACAAAATGTCATATGTCAAAATATTTGATTTGATCAATATCACCCAGTGTACATGTCCAACATCCTTTATTATTATCATTATAAATGTAACAACGATACATCCAACACAATATATCGGAGAACCATGAATTAAATAAATATATAATATTAAAGTATTTTCTCTTTCTGGCCCTCTCTCTCTCTTTCTCTCCAGAATAAGTGGCTGTGTGCCATGCGCCAGGCGATCGAACAGGCCCTGGGCGGAGGGTCTGGGGCGGAGGGCTCGTGGCCGGCAGGGACGGGTGTTGCCGCCTTGTGCCGCACTGCGTCATACACCTTCAGAGGGGAAGGAAGTCTGAAAGACGCTCACTACAGCGGAGCGTGGACGGCTGGCAAGCCGCATGGCCGGTCAGTACGTCTGTGTGAGACACGGCTTGGCTTTAACGTCATTAAAGGAGACGGCATTTTAGTTTCATTGAGTATTTTATTTAGAGTCACTATTGTCTCTAAGGTCCCTACAATATTTTTACATATATTTTAAGACTTTATGTGTGCAATAATTACAAATATTACTCTTTAATAACTATGTATACCTCCTGAATGTGGTCTGAATATCTGTTTTTCGTGGTCATGGATTGATGGTGGTAGAGGGTCATATATTTAAATAAATACAAATATTTGAGATACAGCTGATTGGCCGATGCTCCTTGTAATAGCGAGTCCCAGAGGCGTGTCTAGAGTTACAGACATCATGAGGTCACAAAAAGCCCCCAGTCAGACAGCTTCTTAAAGAAACAACACACTTTTAATATGAGTGAGAATCTAAGGTTAAATACATTTGCTTAAATTTCATGTGTTTATAACCTGTTTTTACTTCCCCAAGGGGATCGCTGACTTGGGCTGATGGGCGGAGGTACACTGGGAATTTTAAGAACGGATGTGTGGATGGGTCAGTATCTAACTTTTTTTGGGCCACAACCCCCAAAGTATTCGTTCGTAGCTTACGCCCTCACTTGTGCATTCACTTGTGTGTACTGTGTGTGTGTGTGTGTGTGTGTTATTTTTAATAAAATAACATATAGCATCAAAATGTATTAAACAACCATAAACACACTTGAATAAATGAATGGATATTTTATAAAACCAATCAATCAATCAATCAAAAATTTATTTATAGAGCACTATACAATCCGAGACGGACACAAAGTGCTTTACAGTAAGCCAATAAACAATACATAACAGCCCTAAAAAACATAAACTCATATGACCCATATAATACAAGCACAAACAATAAAAATCAATACAATGAAACCAATACGATCAGTATAACCAAACATGAATTGTCAATTTCCGTTTTCAAAGGCCAAAGAAAAAAAAAGGAGAGACTTCAAAATAGACAGAGAAGATGCCTGTCTAATGTGCAGTGGTAAATCGTTCCACAATTTAGGAGCTGCTACAGAGAAGGCACGGTCCCCTTTTAGCTTGCGCTTTGTTTTCGGCACACATAGGAGCAGTTGATCGGCTGACCTGAGAGAACAGGTGGGTCTATAGGGGTGTAGCAGCTCAGAGATGTAAGGAGGGGCAAGGCCATTTTGGCCTTTAAAAGCAAATAAAAGGATCTTAAAATGTATCCTGTGATATATAGGGAGCCAATGCAGTGACAATAAAATGGGGGAAATATGATCGTATTTACATGTTCCAGTTAAAAGACGTGCAGCAGCGTTTTGCACCAGCTGGAGACGAGCAATAGACAACCCACTGACCCCCACGTACAGTGCATTACAGTAATCCAACCAAAGTAAAAATAACCAAAACAAAAGAAAATCACTGATCTAATTCAACCTATTTATTCTAACCGTGCCAGATAAGGTATCCACACTGCACACTGTCTGGCCAACAATCCAGAAAACTGTGTAATGAACGTTGAATAAACAATGAATGAACAGATAACATACATTTGCCTTACAGATATGGTGAGTGTGAGATACCCAACAGACTGAATAATCCAGATTACTACCAGGGACACTGGAGAGATGGCAAGATCCACGGCTTTGGAAAATACAAGTCATTATTAAGATTTGTTATATTATTAGCATACAACAGTATTATACATTAGGAATGTTATATTCACATATACCATCATTCTGTACTGTAACAAATTTGTATAAATAATATAATTGGATATCAGTACACATTATTATTATTATTATTATTATTACATTACATTATTACTGAGTTTTTGTGTGTGTGTGTGTGTGTGTGTGTGTGTGTGTTCTACTTCCAGATATGCCAGTGGTGAATTGTACGAGGGTTGTTTCTATGACGGCCAGCGCCATGGTTATGGCATGCTTAGCTCTGGTAGGCTGGGCAAGGCTTCCTCCAGCATTTTCATTGGACATTGGGTTCATGACAAAAAGACAGGATATGGAGTCTTGCATGACATCACCAGGTAGGACGTGTATGATGTCATCTTCTGCCCCTGACTTTAGCTTCCTTACTTGGCTTTATTGAACCAAATCCCTTTCTTCTACACACTAATGTAATGTGTCTACGGTGCTAGTGAATCAGTGTTAAACCAGCGCTCCAAACATTCTTTGATTTACAAATAAGAGGGTGCATGTCCCTACCGCACATTAGTGCCGAGTGGCTTGCACTGCTCTCTGCTCCTCCCCATACAGACCTCATAGGCTCATGTGGGCTATAAGAGGGGTTCCCAAACTTTTCAGCCCCCGACCCCCGAAATAACAGTGCCAGAGCATCGTGACCCCCACTATCCCCGGAGGATAGTGGGGGTCTGTAGGCCTATCCAAAGACAAGCATAACGACAACACAAAAGAACACGACAACCTAACGAGCATAATATTATTTTTAATATAGGCTAGTAGAAAAATACATTAGTCAAAGTAATCTAAGTAAATGTATAAACTGTAGTACTGAGTAAACATACAGTATGTAGGAGCAGCAGTAAATTGACCTGCTGCAACTGATGCTGTCGCTAATCTGTCATAATCACCTCAAGGGTCACATGGGGACAGAGATAATAGGAAGGCTGATAACTTTTTTATTTTCCCTGGTTTATTATTTGAAATTGAACTACTGTTTTTTGTCTTTTGCAACAATTATGGCTAAAAGATGCCATTTCCAATCATTTAAAAAATTTATTGTATCTCTGGAAATCATCTTGCGACCCCCACATACGATTTGATAAAGAAACTAGTTCCAACAGCTGAAACCATACCTAATCTACACTTAAACTAAGATAAGGTAGACTAGTGTAAAGTCTAGTAAACTAGACCTTTCTTCTCTCAACTGTTGATCTGTCTGTATTTCCAGGGGGGAGAAATATCTGGGTCTCTGGCAAGACGACCAGAAGCAGGGAGAAGCTGTGGTCGTCACCCAGTCTTCTCTGTACTTTGAAGGGACCTTTAAAGACAACAAGATGACAGTACGTACACATAGAAATACACTTCTTACACGTACACGCTGCTAATGTCGCACAGTATTAGCACTGTGTTTTGTCAGGGTCCAGGCCTCCTGGTGGCAGAAGACAACACCAGCTTCCAGGGAGAGTTCTCTGAAGACTGGACTGTCAACGGAAAGGTAAGGTGCCTGTCTGTCTGTCTGGCTGCCTGGCTGTTCTCTCATACCTCTGAGAGAAAACCCTGTGTGTGTGTGTATTTGTCAGGGCGTTTTGACCTTGTCAAATGGGGACCTGCTAGAGGGGGTCTTTAGTGGGGAATGGTCCAGAGGTCTGAAGGTTAACGGCACTTACAACAGACCTGACACCGGAGACACCGGCCTTCTGCAGTAAGTCACCTTTTCATAGATTTCACACAGGATCTGTACGTGTCTGTGTGCATTCTACATAGTAATGTTCCCAGTGCAGTTCGAGCTATGTTCTTCTGTGTGTGTGTCAGTCCTCCAGGGTGTGGCGGCGGGGGTGTGGCCGACAGGTGGAGTTGTGTGTTTGAGGAATTTTGGAGGCGTTTGGGTTGTCCCCTCGATGGAAGAAGAAACCGCAGCAATGCCTGGGACTCCATTGCTGTTACCATATCAACTGCACTTAAACACAGGTACACACACGCCACACACATTCTAAACGAACACACACACGGTCAAAACAAAACAAAAAGGGGGACAATGGTGGCTCCCATAAACTAACCGAAACCATAGAAGCTAAACTGACAAACAAAGCTTCGGATCTCCATTCCCTGAAAAAGAGAACACAACAGAACGGAAAAACCAAAGCAAAAATGCAGTGGGTACAAAAAGGCTTCCTCTTCCTCTGTTAAATTGAGTTAAATTTAGTTACTGCGCTGAAATTAAGCTCATGGGCCACACAGCCACACCTGGAGACAAGACAGAGAAAGCAGAGCAGAGACCAGACAGCAGGGGGCGCACGTAATAATATCCACTTTTCAATCATTTTGCACAAATCTCATCAAATCTATCAGTATGTTAATCATTTATGTGTGTGTGTGTGTGTGTGTGTGTTTGTGTGTGTGTGTGTGTAGCCGAGACCTGAGCAGACGTCATCGTAAGGCATTGGAGAGTTTGGAGAGAATTCCTCAACTTGAAGACAAAATCACTTCCATGCAATATGACGACATTAAACACTACCTGTCTAAGGTACACCTGCCTGATGGTCTATTTGTCTGTGTGCTATTTCCATATATTTGAGTATGTATGTGTGTCCAGGCATGTGCTACACCCCTCCACCCTCTGGGCTGGCTTTTGGAGACATTGGTGTCCGTCTTCAGGATGTCCTACTTAGGACTGTCCAACCACAGACTGCTGCCCTCTGCTGTTCAGGAGGTCAAATCTTGCGTGTCACAGCTATACAGTATAGTCAGGTATCTTCTCTTCTCATCTTCAAATGTCATTTCATTATCTAGCCGGAAACCCACACTGGTGCTTTTAGTTATCTTCCCAGAACTGTCTGGAAGTGTTCAGAGAAACGTTATCAGTTTCACTTTTTTGTCTCCGTGTCTGCCTGGACTCTCTAGCTGCCTTCTCCTCCTCACCACTCATCGTTTTCAAAACTGCCTGTTGCAAATGATCCATTATCGGATCGGTCATCTCTTGGCTAAACAAAAGCGCTAGCCTGACAGACTCCGCCTCTATTGCGCGCTCCTAAGCGACACAAAGTTATGAAATGAGATTTGAGCTCTACCATGCGACGGGCACAGCGTTTTGCGCGTTTAATCTGAACGGCCCATTATACAGCTTAAGTTAAGTCATAAAAAAATAAACAAAATAAAAACCTTTTTTCCAGGTTTCTGTTCCCAGGGTTACCAGAGGAGGGTGGAGACATCCGAGGCCCTTCCGATGAGACAGCCCTGCCGGGGTGTGTCTCTCGCGCGCGCACACACACACACACACACACACACACACACACCTTTAAAACAAGACGTCATACACACATTACAACTACCTCTAAAAGTGTGTGTGTGTGTGTGCGTGCTTGTGTGTGTATGTGGGGTGCTACAGGAGTGTGTCTCTCCTCCCTCTCGTCTTGCCGGGGCTCTACCCGCCCCTCTTCTCTCTCTACTGCCAGGAGGAAGACGCGAGGGCCGAGCCAGTCTACTGGGACCGCCTCCTGCAACTCAACAACCAGCCTGATCAGTCACTGCTCACATCTCTAGGAGTCCAGCCGTAGGCACAAACACACACACACAGAGACAGGGCAACCATTCCACACACTATAAATATACTCTATATATATATGTGTGTGTGTGTCTGTGTGTGTGCGCGCGTGTTTCAGGAGTTTTTGGCCAGTCACTGTGTCTGTTCAGGGGGAAAGAAAACAGGTGTGACAACTTCTTTTATAAATGAATGTAGTAATATTTATAAATGTGTATATATAAAAGTATATATTTAATACACCTTAATGATGTTCACTGTGTCCATCAGATAACGTCCAGCAGTAAAGACCTCTGCTTCTGGTCCGCTGTAGAGACATTGCGACAGATCAGGTGATATCTTCACTCTACATCCATTTCATTTGGTTCACGTTTATTTGTCATGTGTTTGAAAGCCATGTAATTAAACCCAGTGTTCTGGATGTACTGCTGGCTCTGTGTTGCTGGGCAGAAACGCATCAGGCATGTTCGTAGTACCTCCGTTAGGTTGGCACTGGAGCCGAATTTGCTGTTAACCCTCTTGCGACTGGCTATCTGGGTCATGTTACCTCTCGTTGGTTGACTAGGTCATGAGATCTCTCATGATTGGATGCAACTTTATGGAGAGAAAAAATGTCTCGAAATGATTTGTAAATGCAAGTACCATGATCCACAAATATGGGGCTCTGATGTACATTCTCTCTCTGTCTAGCTCTAAGTTTTGCCCTTCAGACAAACTGCTGGTGATCCAGGGGGCCATTGAACAGCTGACCCAGGATGTGAAAGGTCTGCTAGGGAGCGAATACCTGTGGTCCATGGACGACTTGTTTCCTCTCTTCCTCTATGTGGTGGTGAGAGCCAGGTGTGTTACACATGTGCGCGCACACACACACTCACTAGTGCTTGCAGGGCACGCTGTTGCCTATTGCCTGTTGCTGTTCCCAGCAACCTGCTGGGGTCAAGACTTCATAACCTGCTGGGGTCAAGACTTCATAACCTGCTGGGGTCAAGACTTCATAACCTGCTGGGGTCATGACTTCATAACCTGCTGGGGTCATGACTTCATAACCTGCTGGGGTCACCATTGAAGAACCTGCTGGTTTGTGTGTGATAGGATCAAGATGCTGGGAGCGGAGGTGAGGCTGATAGAAGATCTGATGGATGCCACCCTTAAGCATGGAGAACTAGAGCTGATATTCACAACACTGAAGGTAACACAAATCACACACACACAGATAAAGCACACATGCCACATAATGGCACACAAAACACTTGTGCACCATCTCTAAACATGCACACAAGCAGCGAGCCACTAGACTGTGCAGAAATCCACTTGTTCCCTCTCTCTCAAATGAACATACTACTTGCTGGGGACTTCAGGAAGTCTGCAGTGGCGTGGAGAGTCTGAATAAAAAGCCAGGGACAGACACAGAGACACATATAATACACTTCTTGTCCCATCATCTATAATTGTCTAGCCTATGTATGAAAGCCTGAGGAATTAATAGCAAACCTGAGGAAAATGGCAAAAGCAGAGTGTGACTCTAAGAAAACAATAATCAATAAACAATAATAGTTTGTGACATACAGTAGAAGTAGGCTTGTGGGGGAGGGCGAGGCCAACGGGATTGTATAGATAACCATATCAATTAAACACAGTTTCATCCCCTTGCCTTCAGATTTCCCCTGCACGTCATTCTTTCATGCGTATGCACCTTAATACTGTAAAGAAGGCCCCAAATGTTTTCTTGGGAGATGGTGAAATGAGAATTTAATAAAATTAGATGAAAATAAAGGTTCCTACTCCAGGAGGCCAACTGTTTCAACCCTGTCTGTGTTGCATGTCTGTACAGGCCTGTCATTTTCACATCCAGCACGAGAAGACCCCGTAGGGGTGAGGACTGCTGGCAGGGAACCTGTCAATCACACAACCAGGAAGTAACATCAGATAAAACAGCTTTCCAGGAATTTACGCCCTCACCACCCCGCAAGAAGAAGACACACAAAACAAAATGTAACAAACCTTGGAAAGATACCAGTATGCTGAGGTTGACGAGATTATTATGATAACTTAAATAATTATAATATTCAAAGGAATCCACAGGGAAATTAAGAAATTTAGCAAGTTGCACATATTTACTTTGCTGCAATAATTTCCAGGAGGCTGGGGCAGGATTGGCTAGTCGTTCGGGTTGGTTGTCTCCCAGCCGAAAGGTTGTGGATTCAAGCCTGGTCAACCTGTAAGGATCCTTGTGTCTAACCCCGACCTGCTCCTTAATACTTGTAGGTGTGCTCACTGTAAGTCGTAAATTACCTAATTGTAACTGTAACTTTATGCACTGAAAGGACAGTCCAGCCTATGGGAACTGTGGCTGCTGTAAATAATGATAAAATATTACAAAAAGAACAAATGTTATTGATGCAAACATGTCACAATACTGATTTTTGTTCAGTTGTAGATATTTTAAAGGGAATGGAAATTTTAAATAAGAAATGTTTCAAATGAGTTTTAAGACTGTTACATAATGCCAGAAAAAAAAGCACATTATCACTTTTACACAGTTAAATAGACCTAATTCCTAATAACCTTGTGTAATTACCTCTATATTTTATTTAAATACAACAACATGAATATCTTGATTAAATGGCTGTAGTCAAAACCAGATTATTTTAAAATAAAATATTAATAAATGTAAACTACTCTAATAATAGTCTAATCTACTCTGAAGTAAGTATTCACTGCATTGATAACAGACCTTTAAATCACTTGTGGTATTTGTGCTGACATAATGAATAATCTCTTTTTTTTTAATTACTGGATTTTATTGGTCAGGGAACTGTAAGGCATGCTGATTATATTTTCTATTAAGATTGCATTTTTGTTACTATGCAACTGTAGAATCAAAAGAGTATTGTATTTGTATTTCAAGAGTTTGTGAAAAATTTGGCAAAGCTATTTAATTATGGGTCATGATTTATAAAGATTTTTTTAAGGGGTTTAAAATAAATAATCACATTTACACACTACCAGCGTGTGTGCATGCTTTCACAAAACGTGCCTGGATAGGCTTCATTCATTCATACACAATGGAAGTGCAATTTTTTCACAGTAAATACATGTAGTAATTTATATTGGAAACACTAGTTGTTTAAGGATCATTATCACACACACACAGTTGGTGAGATCCAGAAGTTGCAGTTGGATGGTAATGCTATTGAAATGCTAGTGTTACAGTAGTTCGTGTGTGTGTGCATGTTTCTGGATCTACACTAAATACTATATTCTGTGCGTGTGTGTGTCCATCTGGGATAAAAGCAGGGATACATTGAAGGATTTGTGAAGCCAGCGCAACAGAATTGTGAGTGTGCCGAAGCAAGTGAACGTCCAAAGAAGGCGAGAACAGAGAGCGCATCCGTGACAGAGAGGGAGATTAAAGAAGGAGGCAGTGTGTGTTGGATTAAGGCTTGTCAGAGAGCATTAGTGTTTGCTCTCTGTAGTAAAATCCCATACATGCTAGCGAGCGCTAGTTTACACACGCTACAGCCTACACACAACGGTACCGCATGAAGCTCCCTGCAGGAGACGCCTGGGAGACAGACAGCAGGTAACGTTTTATACTCCAAACTATCACGCTTTTCGGGGGAACACAGTAAGAGCAATTTAAAGGAGAGACAGAAGAGAGACACTGATATAATGACCGACTCATAATTTAACCTAGGAGAACCTTATTCTTTACAGAGCGCATTAAGGTTTAGCAGTGCACGGCGTTGTGTGGGATGTGATGCCATAATTCCCCATTTTAATGTAATTTTAAGACCACAGTGTTTGGCTCAAGGACAAGTTGGGAATTTTAGTTGAAGGACTTTTTCTGTATTCCAGTAAACCTGACACAACATATGTAAAGGGCAGAGAGGTTAGGTTTGTTGCACAGATAATCTTATGGGTCTGCTGTCATTCGGCTGCTGTAAACAACCAGGTCAGGTCAGGCCTTAACCAACCTCCCACAGGATTAAAACTATAAGATCGGCCAAATGCCAAGCATTACAGGGTAATGCTAACTGATCATATGCTGTATTTAAGACAAATCAAACTCAGAAATTCCTGCTATAAATTTTCCAATCTCCATACATACCATTAATACGGTATTGTAAAGACATTAAAAAAGAAAACAATCTAAGACAAAAACCTACGGATAGCAGCTTTAAAGCTTCATAGGATAGTGCTGTAATGGTCGAATATATTCAGATGCTATTATTGTTCCTACCAACCCCAGTAAAACAAACCGTCATAACATTCAGATATGCGTGTCTGGCTACTTGGTAGTACTGTGGCAGAAATCCTACTTGTGAATAGGAAGCTTATCTGTAAATGTATCAGGAAGATTCGATGTATAGTGTGTATTATCTGGCCACTAGGAGGCAGAACAATGCAAAGAAGGGTCACCACACATCACACACTAACATACACTGCGAGATACACAGGTACACACGGGTAATGGATGTATCCTGTCAGTTAAACACATAACTTTATTTCCCCTCGTTGATCAGATGAGCTGCTAAAACAATGGAGGCTCGACCCCTGCATGAAGGTGAGACCAACACACGCACACACACACATGCTTCCATGCCTTCATGTTTAAACGTGTGCGCGTGTGTGTGTGCGTTCGTGCAGGTGTCAGCCAGGTACTGCGTGTTGTGTTGGAAGAGGTGGACAAAGCTGTCAGTCAAGATGTGAATGGAGCTCCGCTTCTGCGACGACTCCTGAGCGCCCCCTGGCTCTGCCCTCTGCTCAAGGTGTGTGTGTGTGTGTGTGTGTGTGTGTGTGTGTGTGTGTGAGAGAGAGAGAGATTCATTATATGTCACTGGTAGAAGGTTGCACTGGACCGATTCAAACTGAAGCTTGGGTGTTATCTTGTTAAAGGTCATTGGTTTCTCGGAGGCTCATTTCTAGTTGCTACTTACTTCTTTTGACACGAGCAGTTTCACGAGGACAGTGGGCTGTCCATTCCGGATACTAGATGTAATTTCCTGTCTCTCTGTAGGTCTATGAATGCCTCCTGCAGTTCAAGAGACACGCCCCCAGCCCCGTTCTGCCCTATGCCTCCGGACTGTCCCAGCAGGTCACACGCATGCGCGCGCACACACACACACACACACACAATAAATATAATATATCACTCCATGTTCACAGTCATTGTTCGACATAATTGACTGACGTGTGTGTGTGTGTGTGTGTGTGTGTGTGTGTGTGTGTGTGTGTGTGTGTGAGACAGATCATGGCCATCGTAAGAGCGATTCCCAGCCCTTCGTCTGAAGTCATAGAGCTGTACAATGTACTCAGGTTACCTCATATCCAGGTAATAATGATAATAATGATAATATTAATAAGAATGCCATCTTATCTGTGGTGCTTTCTCACATAAAGTATACTGGCCGTTTCTGTCCATACCTGTCTGTCTCTCAGGCTGTGCTGTCTTGCCACGACAGCGTGGCCCAGGCGGACTATGGACCTGTCTTACCTCCTCTACCTGAGCGGCTGCCCGAAGACAAGGAGGCCGTGAGGATAGTCTGTCTGGTGAAGAATAACCAGCCTCTGGTGAGACAGGCGGACAGACAGGAGTGTGCCGATAGAACTAGAATTCCATAGAATTATAGATCACTATTCCATACTACTGTAGAATGGAATAGTGATCTATAATATAATTAGATGTCTACCTGCTGCACATTCGTTGCTTTTGAACCCTTTCCCAAGGTTTCTTCCATTTCCCACTCTTGTCTGATTGATGGTATAGAGTTTCAGGTTGTCATTTATTTCCTGTGTTAAAGAGGACCTATTATGCAAAAAGCACTTTTTTAGTGCTTTCAGTGCTACATTTGGGTATCTGGAGTGTCTACTAACCCACAAAATTTGAAATAAGACGTTTTAGTCAGTTTCTTTTTATTTATTTATTTTCAATCAGTTTGTTCCGAGCAGAATCTGTACAGGCCGCCAGGTGGCTTGACACGGCCCACCGCGGCTTCTGTAGCCCGTTTTACACAACGTAAAGAAACGGGATTATTGCATCTTTATTCTGCCTTGCTGTTCTGTGTAAAAGGTACTGTCTACAGATTGCAAGACAGGGGCGGAACCACTCTGGCGTTTGACCGATGGAAACAGAGTGGGCGACTTGACCAATCAGAGCACTGGGCTCAAAAGGAGTTGGGGGGGGGCTTAAAGACACGGGTGCTCAAACAAGGCAATTCAGAGAGAGGGTCAAAAGACATGTACAGTATGAGAAAAGAAAAGGAAATGTGTTTTTTGAACATTAAACCATGTAAATCTATTCTAGTAGACCCCAAAAATATAATTATGAACAGTGAAAATGAGCATAATATGTCCCCTTTAAATGGGGGCTAATGAAGCCCTTTGCTCTCTTTTACCCTCTGTACAGATAAACTAGACCTGACTTGATTGAAACAAAATGGAATGTTTTGGCTCTTGCTCTCTCTTTAGCAAGATGTGTTATCTGTGTTGGTGTTCCTACTACTGAACACAAATCTATTCTTGGCACCTCACAAAAAAAATAAGTTGATATTAATGCTGGGCGATATCGGCTGTTTTATATGATACTTGTCATGATTTGTGTTATGATCCTCATATGAATGGGTAGGGTGTTCAAAATGAAACCTCTTACCATGCGCTCTCGCAGTTTCAAATCAAAACATCCAGGTTTTCTGGTGTCAGCTGCTGGGGGAGTGGCCCTTTTTTTAAAAGTGATGTGTTTGTGGGATTGTGAAGCCCATTTCTTGGGAAGAATGGGGGGTCATTTTTGCGTATTCGAAATCACCATTCAACCCAGTGTTTACAGAAGTTAAAAATTCGAATTCTTAATCTCTGTACAGAATCAACCTCCCTCTCCTCAGCAGAAAATCACCACTCCTTATCTGTCGTTCCCTAAGAACGGAGATGAGGAAAGAAGAGGGGGAGGAAGAGAGAGAGAAAGAGGAGGAGGTCTTATTCGCAGTCGCTGGGGCAGCCTTCGTCGCCTCACACTGCACCGGCTGTCCCCCAGCCGGAGGGCGTGGTCAGGGGAGGAGCTTAGGTTAGGTGAAGGCGGGGTTGGAGTCCCGTTCCAGTCCCGCCCCTTCCTCCCGCTTTACTCGTCCACAGGAAGCTGCTATGTGTGTCGGCAAAGCACACGCCTTTGCGAAAAGGGGCTCAACCAATCGGCTCCTTCTTTGTACAACCCCACCCACCCTGCTGGTAAGAGGATTTGGATGGATTCATTCATTTCAAGTCACTATCTATCCATCATTCCCAATCAGATCCATCTATTTATTAATCTGTCCTTTGATGGGGATTCATTCATTCCTCGCTGAGCCTCCTGTCACCAAAGATAAAAGAAGGAAGGTTTAGAGGGAACCAGGCTGACCTGTCACTCATCCATCCATTAAGCCATCCAGCCATAATTTTCCTAAAGGTTTCTTGGTTTCTACCCATGTCCTTCATATACCTCCTCTTTTTTCTATTCTTTCTCTGTATTTCCTTTTCCAATTGCTTCTACTTTATCTGTCCCTCCGGCACTCCCTCCACCTTGCTTCCCTTCCTGGTGGTTTCTTCTTAGAGAGGTGTGAGCTCCACACAGGAGGAGGTGAAGTTGGGGAGCAGCACAGCGACTATGCCCGCCCTCCGCCTCCTGTCCGGGCATTCAGCTGCAGTCTTCCCACCTCTCCCGTCCTTCAGCGTGCCAGGAATGTCCCAACTCCAGGCAGGACGCCTCGCAGTGCCGGGCTTGCCCGGACAGCGCCCTCTAGCCTCACGATTTGCCATGAACCCCAGACGAAGACCGCTCTGCTCCACTCTGCCACTGCTCCTGCTAGTGCCCGAAAGCACCTACAGCAGACCCCGAAAGACCCTCAACAGCAACAAAAACATCAACCATGTTGGAATGTTAGGACGGTAGCAAGCAGAGACTCCCGTGGCACTCAGGGCGTCAGCCATGTTGTCCGTACGATGCCACCGGCGTCAGAGACTCCGTCTTACAGCCTGGTGGAGACCGGCCAGGCACTCCACCTACTGGCCCAGCTGGTGGATAAACTCCAGGGCCTAGTTTCCACCAACAAGACCCTGCTGCTCGGCTCACCTTTACAACAAAACCCTCCCCGACCTCCTCCCCGGACCTCCTTGAGTTCTCCTAAACAAAAACCCAAAGTTGTACGCCCTCACCACAGCCCTTCTTCCTCTCCCTCACCTTCCTCTCACCCCTCTTCCCCCTCAACTTCTGAATCTCCCAGCTCCTTCAGTTCCTATGGAGATGACCATGTGACCCCAGGAAAGTCTTCCCCCTCTCAGGCAGTGAATGGAAGCTGTTCTAGCCTAGGTGTGTATTCGAGCACCGCCCATAGGGAGGGTGGCATCGGTAGCGGAGGGGTTCGGCTCAACAATGGAATGGTGACCCAACCGCTGCTACAGGACCAGAACTCCACAAGCTGCCTGTCTGCCAAGAAGAAGAAGAAGAAGAAGAAGAAGACATAGTACCAGTCTGCTCGCCCTGTATGCTTGGAAATTGTATATCGTGACTGATAAAGACACCTAAAAACTATTGCTACATTTGTGCTGTGGGAACCTGTGGGAACCTGTTGAAACCGTGGGCGTTATTTTTACACTGGACGCAGCTTTATGACACCGTGGTAACACCTTGTCAACAAAGGCTTTTGGTTGGATAGTTTGGTAGCTGTCAGCGGGTCATCAAGGCAGACTACTTTTAAGGTATAGAGAGAAAATAATCATCTACAACAAACATCTCAGGCATGAATGTCTGGACTGTTTCTGGTTCACGACACAGCAAGTTTTATGTCTTGATGTTTATTATTAAATAATATTGATAACAGATATTTCTAACGTTCTTTAAAAGCTTTCTTTCTCGGCCAGGGTGCGACCATAAAGAGGGATAAAGAGACTGGAGAGATCTACATTGCGAGGGTGATCCACGGAGGACTGGCTGACCGCAGCGGTAGGTAAATAGATAGGAACAACATAGTGATGTGGTTATACTGTGCACTTTGGTGATATCGTGCTTTTTCACGTTTTATTCAACACTTGAGTACAATGATTTAGAAGCAAGAAAGGGATTTATAAGGATACAATAGCAGGTAAGGGTTGCAGTAAATACAAGTATTGTAGTTTGGAGCAGCTAGACCCTTGTCGTGGATCATTTATATATATATACAGTGTGTGTGTGTATGTATATATATATATATATATATATATATATATATAACTGTATACAAACAGTATACAGTTTGTGTACCAGTCTCTGTCCATTTCTCAGGTCTTCTCCACCCTGGTGATCTGTTAGTGGAGGTGAACCGACACCCAGTGGCAGGTCTGGACCCAGAACAGATAATCCAGATACTGGTATGTGTGTGTGCTGGGTCCAGGTTGGCTTATCATGTGTTGGTAACCACAACATTTCTATAACGCGAGTATTTGTAACTCTTTCTTGCTCGCTATTATGTGTTGGTTCTATATTCCTGTAATAACATGTGCTCGCAGAGCACGCTCTCAGCCCCGACACAGAAATCCATCCAACCTGCTTTTCCCACCCTGATCGCCTGCTGCCCCCTTAGTCGTGGCTGGAGGACTCTGGAACCGCCAGTCCAGTGTCAACAAAACAGAGACAATTTCTGCCTACGCCTCGTTTGAGGCCCTGCACTTTCTCGCTTTCACGGAAACCTGGATCACACCGACCAACATGGCGACCCCAGCGGCTCTTTCTTCAGCGTACTCCTTCTCCCACACACCCAGTTCATCCGGCCGGGGGGGTGGAACGGGACTGCTCATCTCCTCCAAGTGGACCTATAGCGTTCTCGCTCTTTCCCACCT
>JAOEHI010048081.1:7367-20508 GCA_025447815.1 Percopsis transmontana | reverse complement strand
GCGGCTCCCCGTGGGGGAGCCGTGAAAACATAGCGGCCTTCAACAGTATCAAATATATATATATATATATATATATATATATATATATATATATATATATATATATATTATCTGCTGTTGTTTTGTGACCTGTTTAATGTCATGGTGGTGTGCCGTGAGATGTTTCATAGTAAATAATGTGAAGTTTTGGGAAACACCGAGCTAACGTTGTGGCAAACCTGACTAGTCAACTTTTCCAGGTCTACCCCCGACTGGATCCTCCATTGCCGATCGGCAGCATGCAGGGAAAACCAGCCCACTAGCTTTATTCTCTTCTTCATCCAGCCTACTAGTTCAATCACACACAACCCCGTCTGCCAGTTAGCTATCAATACGCGTTAGCTAACGTTAGTCAGGTTAGCTAACTTGGCTAAGAATAGTAACATTAACGTCAACTCGCCTCAATATGTTTTCTCAAATTTGAGTCGATAAGAATCTCCCTTGACTTCAGTGAATTCTAACATATCGTTAAGATATGACCATGGTTTGGAATCATTGCAGGCAGCAAGAGCTGCATCTCCACCTGTTCACTTGCACTGTAGTCAGTGGATAGCGCCTGGCATAGGTGTAGATTTTTGGGGGGACATGGGATATTTTGAACATGTGAATTTGTCCCCCTCAAAAAAAATTAAAAGAAGCATTGGGGTCCGCCCAGTGATTTTGAGGTAGGCGTACGTGTGTCGAATCACTCGACGGTGTGAGCTGTACTTCCCGGATTTGAGCCTTTGCTCGGACTGACCCTAAGGATTTTGTTTTCCAGAATTATTTAGAGGTTTTAACAAGGTCTCATCCTCTAGTAGATTTTATCAATGTTTTAATCTGCCAAAATGTGTTGTATTCTTGTTTTAAGTCAGCTTCAATAATAAAGTTGAGATGTACACGATTTCTAAAAATCATCCCAAAACACATGTGTGATATGTTTTGAATGTGCAGAAAGTTTTGTAACATGAGCAGATATCTTGCTGAAACACATACTGTATATAAGCTATTATAAGTCATGGGGTTTATACATTAATTAACATTAATTAATTTAGGCCTCTCATTGACGTGAAAGATGTTAGGCTACTTTCCCAAACAAAAGAGGACAGAAGACTTAATCATCCCTATAGGCTGGTTTGACTTAGCAGTGAATAGTAAATGCGAAAAGTTGATCTACAGGAGAATATTTGAAAGTAATACGCCTACTGTCTGAGAGCCTTACTGCATTACATTCCATTATATTTTGAATTGTCACCTGGTGCCTGAATTTTGTGTTTTCGTTTAAATAAATAGACATTTCCACCATAAACTAATGCGGAAATGGCACAAATTTGTGCAAAATAATGCACCAAAATGCAGGAAATTAAGTCTTTGATGCTCAAAATTTCCCCGGGGGGAGGACCCCTGACCCCCTGCTTAATGTGTCCCCTCCAGGCTGGTAACAATTACAGCTCAGTGCCTTGTTGCTCTGAGCCAGTGGATGCAGGGAGTTTATTTCACCAGAGGAGTCTCCTTGGGCTCAATCCCGGCACGTTGGGAGGTAATAACTACAGACGCCTATCTCTCTGGGTGATGGGCTGTTTAAAAACACAGGGCTGTCAAAGGATTGTGTATTGCTCTGCAACAACAGTCAGAACACATCAGTGTGTTGGAGCTAAGGGTTGTGCTGTATGCCCTCAGGCATTTTCTGACATCTTTGCAAGGCAAACATGTCCTTGTCAGAACTAACACTTAACCGTAACTAGGCTAGGGTTGCTTAACCCCAACCTAGTTAGAGTTAAACCTTACACATTATCATGCCAGGTTTAACACAGATGTAAACAAGCCCTGAATATCCTTATTACACACCCAAGCCACACGGTCCTCATCAGTCATCCATTACATTTGCATTCACTGTGTTTATCCAAGGCGACTTACAATATGTACTGTCATAGTAACTGAAGCAGCATGAATCATTAACCCTGAATTACTCAATAAACACACTGACATAGTGTAGTGACATCAGCAGTCACCAGAGCTAGCAAGTACCTACATCAAGTACTTGAAGTTTGATTGCTAAGATCATTACATAATGACTAAAGAGCTATATTAGGGAAATAGATATTTTTTGAGACCTCTTCTGACAACATCCACACAACATAGGCCAAACTCAGAGCGTTGAATGTTAGAATGACCACAAACTCAATGAACACCTTAGGTACTAAAGCAGGAAGACACTGAGGAACAGAAGACGAGAAGGTGTCCAACAGCTTTGGAAACACAGACAATCTTTCTTATTGCACTACTGTACTCCAGGATTTGATCAGTGCTTCCATGCATTTGCACACGTTCCACATGTCAATACTTCATATGCTAGCATAATTATAACATAAATCTATTCATGATATGAATTTTTTTTACTGATCGGAGATGGTCTTGACAATTACAATTAGCTCATTTAACAGAAGCTTTTATCCAAAGCAACTTACAATTACATGGTGCTATTACATGGAGCAGGTAGGGGTTAGGCATCCTGCTCATCATGCTCCCTGTCTTTAAATAAACAGGCGAGTCATTCCTTGTTGCGTTGTTTTAAGGAGACATAGTATTGCTCCTTGAAACATTTTGTTACTGTGAGCTACAAGCCAACTGTTTTCCATTTCATTTCAGAGTGGCGTGACTTGGATCTGATGCGAGACATTGAGGCAGCAACAGGAGAAGACCTGTGCTCTAATAGGCAGTTTGGAAAAGGGAAAGGAAAAAAAAAGAAATGCCCAAACCTCAGTGATCTGAAAAAGAGTACCAACACATCCCGCTCTCGGCTGGAGAAAAAGGTTTTCAACAAGTATGTATCAAATTATTTATATCTATTTTTATTTTCTGCTAACCAGAAAATATAATGTTCATGTTAACCCATCCTTCACTGGATGCATGATGGATTATTCTATTATTTATTGCCAACACCTGTTCCCAATCCCCAAGTCCCCTGAACCACACCTCCCGACATTCCCTCCCATACAAACAGAGCTAAACCACACACACCACCACATACCCTACCACTTAACTTAGACCCGGGGCATCCGGCCTAGCCCCCCCCCCCCCCCCTTTTCTGCGGGCTAGAGAGGAAGTCAGCCACAACCATCTGCGCCCCCGGCCTCTGGATCACCTTGAATTTAAATGCTCCCAGGTGTCACTGTGGATGATGACATCATCAATGTAGGCAGCATCATATGCAGTGTGCGGCCACAGCACCCTGTCCATCAGGCGCTGGAAGGTGGCTGGGGCTCCTAACAAGGCGAATGGAAGCGTATTGAAGTGGAACAACCTAAACAGAGTGGGAAAGGCCGTTTTTTCCTTGGACTCCGAAGACATGGCAATCTGCCAGTAGCCCTTAGTTAAATCCAATGTCATAAAAAAGAGAGCTGTGCCAAGCCGGTCCAGAAGCTCGTCGACCCAGGGCATCGGGTATGCATCGGGTATACTCTTCTAGGAAGGCCTGGTCATCGCCTGGCGAATTTTTGGGGAGCTGAAAGTTCGGGGTCGGTTGCCGTGGTTCTGCAGCAGCGCCTGGGTCTGTGCAGCGGACTGCTGTTGAAGGGCCTGCATTTGCTGGTTCTGGATGGTTACCTGCTGTTCCTGCATGACTGCCATGCATTGCAGGATCTCCGTCAGTAAAGCCAAGGGTTGGCTTGGCTCAGAAATTTACGGATTTGTGTTCCTGTCCGGGCACCAAATGTGGAAGAATCACAAGGAAACCACCTTGTGTACCTTATATCTGACTGCATTTGGAACAAACGTGATATTAATAATAAACTGACCAAGGCCAATTGTTTAGGAAGTTTCTCTGTGGAGCGAGAATGTTTTGACTAACCAGTGGATTGTACTGTACAGAGGTCCTCTTGGGTGCAGGGGAGGAGTAGAGAAGTGAGATGTTTACTGCTGACTATATAAGGCCTCCTGTGTGTGTAAATGGTTGTTCATTTATCACATTGTCCAAGCATTGTCTTGGACATATTGCATCCATTTGCAAACATAATAACCCCCAGAGTATCCAATAGTTGTGAGTCATTTATAATATAATTATAACAGTCGACAATACAACGTCGACCTCACAAGTAACAGTCATCCATATGCATCACATCCACAGCTGCAACACCATGTCAAACAATCACCTCCTCCTCAAAAATACGGCGTCACGGCGATGCGCAACAACTTTTTCAGCGACTTGTGGGCATGTCTGCTATTTCTGTATGGAAGACCATATGCCTTTGGAAGTGCGATCTTTAGAAGTACGTCTTCTAAATGCACACAATCGGAAATGTTTCACAATCACAATATTGGTGTAATTAACAGATTTGCTGAAAATAAATATTTTTGTGTTATGTTTTTATATTACTGACTTTTACATGACTTTCAACAGACGAGGGCATTTTCTGGTTCTTCATACAGCAAAAGAATACAATCAGCAATCTCTCATAAATACTTCTATTGGCACAAACTGTTTCCCATGCACAATATTGGTGTAATTTAGAGATTAGCTGGAAAGAAATATTTTTATATGCTTAGAACACTAAACATTTACACTCTATTCGTGAGCTTAGCAGGAGGACATCCATTGGCATATAGTGGGGCTCGGCGTGTCACATATGCGCAGTCAACACGCACAGGTCTGCACAGCAGATACACCAGCACACAAGTATAAATGGTCACGACGGTGTAGGCCCCTTGCGTAGGTTACGGCGTAGCCTCTAAGTTGATGCGACGCTGAGGCATAACACTGCCTTAAGGTTTAAATATCGATATGTGAGAACATTAATTAAAAACCGGAGCAGGGATTACATTTTTTATATTTATTTTATTTAAAACAAACCACACGATTAATTAATTAAATAATGCTTTTAAAAGTGATGGAGACAAAATATGCCATTTTAAAAAGTGGTGGGGACATGTTCCCAGCATCCCCAGTGTAAAGGACACCTATGGCTCATGCAAATAGTGACCCTGCAAGATCCCTAGTCTTTGCTAAATATCCACATTTGGCACGTTGGTTTTAGGAAGTTAAGTCGTAAAATTAGTGCATGAGGGGGGCATAATAACAATTAAACTCACATTTTGGCCTACAAGTAATGAATGATTTGGCCAAGAATCATAATTCTTCTAACGTTGGACTCCTTAGCCCATGTCAGATAGTGTACAATTACGTCATGACAGTCATCAGTCATTTTGTCCGTTGCATTTGACACACAGTATAATCAATAGACCCTTCTCTCCACACTTACCGATCTCGGCATCGTTGACTCAGCACACTCCTGGTTTCTGGTCCAATTTTTCCTGAAAAATAACACAAAAAAATTACATTGCAACTTTTGTGAAACACTGCAAGCTAAAGCTTTTGGAATGGTCCCCATACTTGAATATCATTGTAAATGATATTCAATGTGGGTAGTTTATAAACTTGCTGTGCATGCATGATGGCCCAAGTGAGAGAGTGTGGAGGAAATTACTAAATCAAGAATATAAAGAGTTTTTGTGAAACTCTCATTCGCTCAATTCAGAAAAAACTACAATGTAGAATAGGGATGTAACGATATCAAAATCTCACGGTACGATAATACCTTGGTTTAAAGTATGGTACGATATTTATTGCTATATTTTTTTTCTAACATTCTCTGCTAATACCTACCTACCACATATATTAGGTATTAATTTTACCCCGATGTGTATTTCACCGCAGTCTGGCAGTGTCTGCATATCGGGTATAATATTACAGACATTTTATTAGAAATGCGTTATATTACTGCGTTACAGCAAAAGGCTATGTAAAGGACCACCTCATTTAATGCTACTGATCTGATGAGATATGTATGGGTCGGGTTAGTGGTATATTATTTATGTGCTTCAATGTATGTGATTGACCGGAAATTGGTTGCACCTGCAATTTTGAAATGTGTCTCTTTGGTGGCACCGTAGCAGTGCACGGGGGAAGTTGAGCTTTGTGTGGCTGGTGGGCGTGACTGGCAGGCAGCTGTGTTTGTGCCCACGCCGTTTTATCTTTGAGGATTTGGCGCTCGTTTTATGACGAAAGAAAGGAATATCTAAAGTGTATTGTTTGCAATCCTTGGTGAGCGCAGCGAGGTACGATGTGGTTTTATTTATAGTAATTCAGAAATTGCTTATGTATGTACAGTCTACTTTGTTGCGTAATTAATGTTTGTCACCCTCTGTTTGTTTACAGAGTTTGTTTATGAAGTTTTTGTCCGTGGAAACACGTGTGTAAAATGTTTGTTGTATTCATGTTTTCAATACAGTTTTCACGGTACTAAGGTGGCGATGAAGGGAATTAATGCTGGTCGGTTATACTAAATAAAGGACATCTTGTGCATCAGTCGAGACTCTCTTTATGGATCCAAGGGTTGCTACAAGCTATATATTATTGTAATTGCGTTACTTTTGTAACGTGTTACTTCCAACACTGCCTCCGTTCTGCTCCACTACGGCTAAAAAAAAATTATACTTTTTGCCCGGAAGACCTATCGTTTCATACTGTCATATGACCACGATGATATTGAGACAATTTTGAAATTGGCAATACCGTTATCGTCATCCCTAATGTAGAATCATGATTCCCAAAGTAACAGTATGACTTTGTGACTTTTTTTTGTATTATTGTTAAGTAGTAAGTAGTTGAACAAATGGAGTTCTATAACTTTCTAGTTTGGCCCTAAATGAGGTTGGTGGATATCTGTGAGTATCCAGAGTAGGATAAAAACATTGCAGATTTTGGCCATTTCATACCCTATGTTTAAAAATGGTTCCTTATCCTTTAAGATGAAATTCTCTACTGGCCACAGAGCAAAAAAGCCTCAGATTGACTAGATGTCTAATAGCTCAAGATCACATGATTCCAAAACTGGTGCGACAAGAGAAGTAGTTCAAGTGGCTTCAAACTTGCCAAACCTGTGACATCTCACACAGTACGGCCTAATATTTTTACAGTTCACAAACATTATGGATTGTGATTATTTATATACTGTGTCTCTTTGTTTCTCTGTTTTCTCATTGTTGTTATTTAAAATATCCTAAAGTTGGATGTTTATATAATGTTGTGTTCCCCAAAAAATTTTAATCATGCAATTGTGACTCACTCTTGTTTTTTCTCTCTGTCTTTCCCCCTCCCTCCAGGAGTGCTATGCGTCGAATAACAGATGTAATGAATAAAGTGGACAAGAGAAAACATGAGAAATTCTCTAACCAGTTTAACTACGCCCTGAACTAAGCCACTGTTGCCACAGAAAGAAATACAGGCCAGAATGTACCAGTGTCCATGGACTAACTCCAAGTTCTAGTACCACTGGGAAGGGACACTGTCCTAAACACTGAGAGAACACGCAACTACAGAAAGGCCAGTCTGCCGCAGGTTTGAACCCTGAGCTGCAAGGCAACAGCGCTAACCAATAAGCCCTGTTTTTCTTGTATACTTATAGAATTAATTACCTTTCTTTCCTTTTTAATTTATATTTTTTTCCAGCAAATGTGTCATTTTACATGGGCAAAACTTCTTAAAATATACAGTCCTACACATTTCACACTTTTTTTTTCTTGCAAAACATGAAACATTGGAAAAACACAAAGTGCCTTTTAACTTAAGTTACCAGTTATCCTATACCCAATATGATAAAGATAAATTAGAAAAAAGTAATTTTAGCCCACTTCATTCATGTCATCCCTTCAGCCGTCAAGAACGTACCCCAAATAATAAAATGTCTTTGCTCCCTGCTACCCTATATGCAACCCTTTCAAAGATACATCCTGCGGATGCGCTGCGACACATCATCAGTGATGTTTCCTAGGGTCATCGGGTGTTTCGGGTCTTTCAACATCAGACACCCTCACTCAGGCGACCCAGCCAGGGCTAATCAGACGCCGGCTTGTGTCTCAGCAACATAAGCCCATTAATCCCCCCTCCAGATCCATAGCCATCTGGAGTCTCTCTCTGCAGCCTCCGTGGTGGTCTTGATGGCTTTTCTCTTGACTGCCCTCGCGCTGCCCAGCAGGGTATAGTATACAGTCAGTTCGACCAGAATGACCTGCTTTAAGAAGACTGATGTAAGGACCACATCAGGCGTCAGTGTTGTTGCCATGATGTAGTTAGGGAATTTCAGCTTCCTTCTCATGTCGACTTGCAGCACCCAATCTGATGCGGCTTTTAACAGGCCCGATGACGTCCTGTTCTGTGGTCAGGCCTGTTTTCCAGCTTTGACAAAGGCGATGAGCTTCCTCTGGTCGTGCTGCTTGGTGCTACTGATGGCCTCGGAGAAGCTCTCTACCACTGCCCTAAGCACCTGGTCATGGCCCCCCAAAGCTTTCGGGCAGCTGCTGAGGATGTGCTCCAGTGATCATCGTCCCATGCACAGCGGGCTTGCTGGGTTTTCACTTGCCACTGACATGGAGGTTCGCTGGCCTTGGCAGGACATTGTAGACGGCCTGGATCATGAACTTTATTCGCTGGGGTTCTGCCTGCCAGATGTCAGACCAGGAGATCTTCCACACCAGCGCCCTCTCCCACCTTGTCCATGCTCCCTGCTGCTGCATGCCCACCATCTTGCTGTTTCTCTTGTTGTCCCTTGTTGCCCCAGTACTAGTTAGGCTGCGAGGCAGGCCCAGCCACCTGCAGATGTAGCTGCTAACCTTTCTCTCCAGAAATTCCCCAGTCGTCTAGGGTACCTCATAGATCAACAGAGGATTCGTGGTAGGATACAATTTTAGTAAATTCAGGCTTTGAACTTGCCCAGTAAACTGGACTTGTCCACAGTAGTGAGCCAAGTTGAAAGTTCCTTGGTGGTTTCTTGGACAGCACAAGCATCCCTGAGGCTGCAGTCGAAGACCTTCCCTAGGCTCTTGACTGGCTTCTCGGTGATGGAGGTGATTGCGGTGCCATCCAAGGACAAACTAAACTTGTCCACCACTTTGCCCCATCAGCGACCTGGATTTAGTTGTAAAGCTCATCCTTGCCCAGGCGATGAGCAGTTCCCTGGAGGATCCACCTGCTTCCGGGTACCGATGTTGTGGTAACATTAGAGTATTAAAGTGCCATCTTGGAGAACACTGTGAAGTTTCTTTACTTGTGATCACTGTATCCACTGGTACATAGCCGACAATATTAGTTATTGTAGAAGTACAACCGCAGTCCCGAAAAATTTGGCACAGTATGGATAATGTTAATAAAACCAAAAAGGAGTAATTTGTAAATTCCATTCACCCTGTACACTATATAGGAAACACTACAATAACACATTATTGATGTTTTACCTTGTTAATGTAATATAAACTAATTTCAAATCTGATGACTGCAACATCCTCCACAAAAGGGTTGGGACAGTTCAGGGTTTACCACTGTAACATCACTTTATTTCCCGTTTAAGTTTAACAAATAGAAATTTCCCCCCATTCTTCTATTATTGCATATTATTGCTCTGCCTTTTTACATAGGACAGCACAAAAACATATTCTGCACGGATTAGTGCATGACTACATAAACAGAGTGCGGGTGCTAGATATGCCTGTCTGCAGTCCGGACCAGTTGCTGATTGACAAAGTGTGATACATTATGAAGCACAAAATATGGCAACAAAGGCCCTGTACAATTGTGCACTTGAAGACCTGAATAATGGAAGAATGGGCGGAAATTCTACTTGCTAAACTTTACAAACGGGTGTCTTCAGTGCCCAAACACTTAAGTGTAACTAAAGGAATATAGACATACAACGTGAATAAGATCGCCAGTGGATGGTTTAAAAAAAGTTCATGCAGGGAATACCATAACAATATTGGAATTCTATTTTTACTGTAAATGTCTAGTAGGCTTTAATAATATGTAGGCCTACGTATCAAAGTTAAAAGAAAGAAAGAAATGTAGATCGGACATGTATATTTATTGTCTTTATAAACTTGACCACATATAACCAGATTGTCTTTGGGTATTTGCAAATAGAGACTGAATCAAAATAGTCGTATTTGGTCATTTTCTATTATAGCAAACAATATTCAAAACCTAACAAAAGTAAAAAAAGAAGTAGCCTAATACAAAAATTGTATAATCACATCGCTTTCTTTGTCGAGAAATGGTTAAATTACGAGAATACAAATACTATACCAAATGTGCAATAATACCAGACTGATTATGTGCGTCTTCGTACATTAATGCCATCCTTGTTGCCACGCTGTTCCTTTACCAACTGTTCAGCATCCTCAGATAACGGATATGTCACCATATTTGCTCTGGCATATCTCCCAGTGCTTATTTTCCACAGCTTTTGCGACTTTATAGTCGTTGGTTACTTTTTTGAGTTAAATGACTTTTAGGTTTTACTTGATTTCTTAGGTTTTTTTCTCCAACATGGCAGGCAGCTCTTGTTAGGTACTGGGACCCATCGCCAGACCTTACGCTGGTGAAGTATATTTCATTCATTGAGACCCACTGTGTGATTTCAGTGTTCCCTTAATTTTTTGGAGCAGTGTATTTACTAATAAGCAGAAGGTGTTGACTATTGAAAAGGTAACCTTATGAGTGTTGGTGATAAGCAGGAATCACAGTACAGAGACCAAAGGCCCCGCTTCTCTTAATCTCCTGGTTTCACGTCACCTCCTGTTTGGTCTATTCCTGGAAATGTTGTTTTACAAAGGGTTTGTTTATACTGTAAGGAACCTAGCCATCTCAATGCTGATTGTGAGTAATCTAAAATTACAAAGTGGTAGCATCCAAGAGTGACTTAACTCGTACACCAAAACATCATGTCATAATTTTTCTGGACAATTGATGTGATCATATAGGAGAATGAATTGGCATTTTATGTTGGGCTCCAATTCAATAAATGTCTAATTTCTACACGTTTTTTAGTGAGGGGAGGAGAGGGGGTGTAGATGTCATATCTGACCTGTGAATCAATGGTGACATTTTAAAACTAAATAATAAAAGTACATGCTGTGGATGGCCATATCACTATTGAATATACAGTATGTTTACATACCATGAAAAGAACAGCTAATCCTTTATACCTAACTTAATTTGAATGTTATTTTCAATCTATTGTAGAACTGTTTTACTCCCTTTTCATTTTTGTCCCGTTTGGCTTAATAGACAAAAGATGGTAAAAATAGATGTGTAATAAATAATTTAATCCCTTCAGGATAAAATAGTAGGGTTTTACCGTGTGTGCTTCCTGGATTACATTTTCAGGGTAAGATTTTGTGTGTATGTGGGGGTGCTGTGCTGGTGACACTTTCAATGATTGATTTAGACTTCAATTCTTCAAGACTTTTGGAAAAGCATTCCAGCTGACTGTCAGATATATAAAACATATATTTTGATTGTTTTTTTGGTTACTACATAATTCCACGTGTTATTTCATGCTTTTGATGTCTTCGCTTTTATTGTACAATGTAAAAAATAGTAAAAAATAAGTAGGTGTGCAAACTTTTGACTGATACTGTGTGTGTTTATAACCTTTCTGTCATAAATAACTTTTATCACTTTTATTTTTCTATAATTCATGGGAAAATCCTGAGATTAAACTAGGTCTATTTTGAAGAGAAAATGTCAAGTTGATGTTAACCTCATTGGCGCATTGATGATCAACATGTGTAAATCCTTTAGGCTGCTCCTATACTGACAAAACAATTACACGAATCACCAACCAGTTCCTCCAAAATTGGTAGGTATGGGCGTGGTTTAGCACTGTTTGTGTGTGGGAGGGAATGTTTGAAGGTGTGGTTCACGCCGGGAGTGGGGGACAGGTGTGGGCAATCATTAATCACCTGTCTCCCTTTTTAAGCAAGGAGTGAGCACAACTCGGGGAGGAACGCCAGTAGACGTGGAAACTGGCGGAACGAGAGCAGGCAGTGTAAAGTTCTGCATAAGCATTATAATAGACCAGGCAGTGTTTAAGTCCTGTGTGATTCCTATCCTGTGGAATAAAACCGTGCAGAGCACGGATAAACTACAAATACCGTGTGGACAGTTGGGTGTGTGCCACAGTAGGCTATAGTGTTTAAGAAATATTTACGTTTTGTATTAAAACTTGAAATTTACCATACGTTATAGGCTACAACAACAAACGGGAGTGATTGAGAATACATTATACTAGTAGAAACGGCAATCACCTAAACAAGATTTAAGATAGGCCTACAGTAGACCTAAATCAATGAAAGCGAATGGCCGGTCCATCGACTAGGCTACGAGGGGTTAATTAATGTATGCGGGATGATTTAATAATCGATGGTTTAATAAGATAAATTCTGAGGTCAAGCCTACAAAGCAATTTGGGCACGGCCTGAGATATTATTGATACACAAGTTGCCGAGTTGTAACGTGCACCAACGGAGCTCTAATGGGTGCGGTGGGTGCCATGCATTCACCAATGATCAGCAGTGTAGACGAGCCTTTTCAGTATTGTGTCATATTAGTAATATGACACAATAACAACGTATGGTTTTCACGTAAAAAAAAACAAAACAAAAAAAAAGGACTCACTGCCTCAGTCCTTAGCCTATTTGTCGAAAGTAAACGACAAATTTGCTCAAATGAGTGTGTTGATGTGGTTTTTCATTTATATAATTTAGTTTCCGATATTTCCACCTTTTAATTAGCCTAGCCTATCTATGTCCTGCTCAAAAAACTTGCTGTAATGAAACACCACATTTAAATAAATACGGAAGCCCACATTGTGAACTACTAATGTCATCTCTCTTTTAGGGGTTTATTCAGCATTTAGAATAGCGGATGTGCCCACTTATGAATGCTCACTTTTGAAAACGAAGACTTAAAATACCAGTCTGACCTGCTACACTCATTTCTGTAGTTTGCAATTTTTCCAGTAATATAGGGAAACGGAAAGATCCTCACCCGTCGTAAACGTAATCGTTCACTTATAGCCTACTACGTCTTCCGAACAGAAAGTGTTCCCTCTTTGTGATCCTTAGCTCGAAAGGATGACACATTTCGAATGGGTCGGAGTTTTTGATTTTCGACATCGAATGGCTTCCATTGCACTTTTTCTAGTAGGTGGTGTGATGTTCATAGTTTTTTATGCAGTGTAGGCGGTTCTAGACCATTTAAACTGGGGGGGGGGGGGGGGCAAGCGGGGGC
>JAOEHI010048070.1:0-16701 GCA_025447815.1 Percopsis transmontana | reverse complement strand
TGGACCGGCAGGGACGCTGCCCGTTGGAATGGAGAAGTAGAAGCACTGCTTCTAGATAATCCAGCAGGGTGTTACCCGTGGGTGGAGGTGCTGCCTCTAGGTGGACCAGCAGGGACGCTGCCCGTTGGAATGGAGAAGTAGAAGCGCTGCTTCTAGATTATCCAGCAAGTTGTTACCCATGGATGGAGGCGCTGCCTTTCGGTGGACCAGAACGAATGCTGCTTTTTGGAATGGAGAAGTAGAAGCGCTGCTTCCAGAAAATCCAGCAGGGGGCACTGCCCTTTAAAATAGAGACACAACAGCAATGCTAATGGCGTAAAGCCATCTTAAAAGAAAGGTTAGCTCATAAGCTTAGAGAAATCCCCCCAAATAACTACAGCAAGCAAATACAAGCATGCTTTTTAAAAATTTTTATAAACAATAGCCTAAATGCCAATAATGAGATAACTCATAGCTTCTGAGCTGACAGAATAACCTTAATTCCTGGACGGAGGCAGCGCTGATATGATTGAGACTGCGGTGGTCGCTGCTCCTATCCTGAAGCAGTGGGCTGTGTGAAGATTAGGGGTTAGGCCACAGTGATGACAGATGAGATGCAGGTGAGTGGCAAACCACTATCTGGTTCCATCCTCGGTGGAGAATAAAGGCTCACTTGGGTTTGCATTTGGGCTGGCACAGGTACAGTAGCAGGCCATAGAGAAGAGGGGACAGAAATTGTTTGTTTGGGATATGACAACAGAAACACCTTTCTCTTCCCACTTCTCTTCCCACTTCCCAATTCCCACTCCTCAAACCCATAGAATGCTGTAAAATGACTGTTTTCGAGAAAGAGTTTGTGTATGGCTAAAGAGACCCACTCTTAACCCAGACGTTAATGTAGACTGTGTGGAAGGGTCCCGGCATCTGAAACTGAATTCCTGAGATGAGTGCTTTAATGGATACAGGCTGTTATTTCCATGACTCAAACAATGGACTAAAGGCACATACTGTACTATGGTGAGATACAATAGAGGTGCTGCCTCTGGATAGAAGAGCTGAGGTGCTGCCTCTTAGATGGGGAGAGAGAGTAGAGGCATTACCTATAGATCTGGTGGTTCTCAAGTTTTTGTTTTTTTTTGTTTTTTTTTTAATATATAAACCATGTTTTCAATATAACAATAGAAGAGAAACAAATATAGGACTGATCATGTAAAAAGGAGAATTAAATGTTAATGGTTTGCTTCAAACATGCAAAAAAGACTCAATAATATAAATAAATAAAAATATGTATCCTTTAATGGCTCCAGGACAAAACGAATGTCAATGTCTTCATTGTCTATTAAAACCTCTTCATCCCGTGAGACCCCGGTATTGGGGTCGCCCTTTCTCCTCTCTCAAACAATGAAGTCGTAAGCCATTTAAACATGTGTGAAAACAGTCATGTGACACACCATTGAAACGAGAAGGGTGTCAACTATGACGCTATCGAGCCCTTTGTTGCCCAAATTAAACATCATTTCAACTTTAAACAAATAAATAAGCATATAGTAAACCTTTTCACACAAACGATACGACATTGTAAGCCATTTGCCACTTAATTACATATTGTTGTAACTATTTGATATAAATGAGTTAGGCTAACTGATATTCTGTTGTATGGATGTACTTAGTTTGAGTTGGGTTTACATATATTTATTGGATGGAAATCCTGCCCACAACTTAATTGAGTTCATCCAATGAGTTTTTTTTTATATGCAGCATGAAAATCCGGACACTCGATGAACAGCACGTGGGCCTATAGGGGTGCATACAGTACATGTATACTCGTCAAACCTGGACATTTTCTAATTTTTGTTTTGTTGATGAGAATCTATACGAAATCAGTTAACAAACCTCACTGCTATTAAACATGTATTTCATCTGGTTTCAGGGAGATCAGATCCAAAAGTTTCAGGGAGATCCGATCCATGTGTTTGTAGGTTGAAGGTGCAGTACGATGATGTATTTTCTGTCTGCACCTCTCAAGAAAATACCTCTCCGCCATCTCAGAATACATCCGAATTAATTAGCATTGCTGTCAAGTTCAAGCAAGCTCTGTAAATGTTGCAGTATAAAAACAAAGCTCCAGGAATTTATCTGCCTACATATTCCCTGTCACTGAGAGAGAATGGAGAGTGATTAGTTTAGATGTTTATTGAGGGTCACAAGGCATGGAAAAAGGTAATTGGAGGGTTATATTTCCGTCAACCCACCAGGACATGTCCAACCTCTTTAAAGGTTAAATAAAAGGTCACATGCTCTACTAATCCCTGGGGTTTCTATGTAGTTGCAAAGTCTCATATCTAATCAGTGTATTTGTCACACGAGTGAAACACAGTATCTACAGGCTCCATTAACTTGTTAGAGAGATTTCTGGGTTACAGTATAGACAGTACGGGGCTTAAATTTATGGTATGTTCTGTAAATTTAAACCTAAGAAGGCCAATGCTTTCTTTCCAACATTAGATAACAGTCTAACTGTTACATCTGGAAGAATAATGCACTTATTTAAATCTCAGAGACGGCAGCTCTTCCAGTGGACCTTGGAGTTTTTCCTTGGACAGAGTTTTAAGGAGAAGTGTACTGTAATGTAGGTATAGTGCAGATCTGTCATCATCCAAAACTCCATAGAGGGAAATTAGTGGCATCTATATTAATTTCTCCATTATTATTTTAGCAGTCCTGGGAACTGGAAACTCTAAAGTCAATCATAGATAAATTCATAGAACATAAGTTTGAGGAAAACAAAAATGGGGATGATCATTTTTGAGCTCTCTTGTTTGGAGGAGTGCTGAAAATGATCTTTGGGGTTTTGCCAAGTAGCTGGAATAAAAAGTGAGAACACATGGGACAGGGTCTTACACCTGCTCACTCTCTCAACACTCGCACACACTTTCTCTCCTCCACCCCCGGATTCTTTGATTTCAAGCCCCTTGGCTGGTAGAATGTTCCGTCTGGCGGTTTGCCCTCTTGCCCTACTCCATGGTTTCCCAGAGCTAGGAGGATGGGATGGAGGGTTCAGAAGAATGAGAAAGGTGTTTTAGGGTAGGGAGGGATTGGGTCGGGGTGTTGAGGGTGAGTTAGCAGTTAGGACCCGCCTGGACAGGAAACTGCCGGGGCGCAGCAGTATTCACCTGGGAGCCCTCCCAAACTCTTCCCTGCTCCTTCCACCTTCCTCTCACTCCCAAAAGAGTATGACATTTCTCAGTGTGGTTGTTTTTTTATCTTAAGATAACATAAAAATAATGATACAACTTAAAAAAAAATCAGGACAGTGCTTGTCCAACCTTTTGACCCATGACCACCTAATCTTTGCACACAATTCTGTTCATAAGTAGTGCACTGCAGGAATTTTGCGGTTCTGGGACCTTCCCTTTAAGGGTTTATTTGCCCTTGTAAACAAGCAGCACATACGATCATTTGTAGCGAGGTGTATAGTGTGTTTACATGTATTGTATTAATTATTATTTGTGTTTGTATTTTGCCAAATTTGCTACCCTTTTACAAGGCTAAAATTGAAACATCAAAGTGGGCTTGCTGCAATTTAACCCAGAATCCTTTGCGTCTGTGACATCACTAGCTGCTAGTTGTTTTCACAGCTGTCAGTCTCTTGTGCCAATGCAGCCAACCCCTCCAACTGCCACACTCTTCCGCCTCATTGTGTGTGTGTGTGTGTGTGTGAGCAAGAGGGGGCTGCCAGCGAGTCAGACTAAGGTGTGTGAGTGTGGGGGTGTTAATGAGCCCCATCTCACCTTATGCAGGGGGGCGTGTTTGTTGGCATGGTAACAGGTATAGTGCACATGGCTGAGCACTCTGCTTAGCCTCCATATTAGCCTGTGGCCATAATATATGTCCAGGTATATGGTTTGTGTGTGTGTGTGTGTGTGTGTGTGTGAGTGTGAGTGTGTGGAGGGGGAGGTGAGTCCTCATGAGTAATTACTATATCTGTGTTTAATTTACTGTCAATACTATATTTGGTGACTGATGGTCGACTCTTACAGTGAATGTTACAGACAATAGTTTTGTCTGTGCAGTGACACCAAGCTAGTAATCCTTCTCTTTGAATGTCCTTTCCCCCATTTCCCTCAGTGTACTTCTGAATGGGACGTTTTGTCTTCAAGTCCCTGGTCCCCTGGGGGGGTTGAAGTGGTTTTGCTGTGTCGTCATGCAGTTTAGAATAAGTCCCCTGTGGCCTAGAGACACACATGATTATTATGTATTTTCTTCTATGGGAGTTTTGTGACATTTATCTCAATACACAATGAAATCTCCAGCATGGCGCTAAGAGAGTTATCGCCAGCTCACTGTGAGCTCAGGATAAGAAAGGATCTTTTAAGACCCCTCAAAGTGCTGCTGTGACAAAGTGATTATGATAAACGATGTGTTATTTGTCATGAGTCATGCTGTAAATGGCCAAAAAGAAGATGGCTATTGATTTTTGTGCCTCTCTGTCAATCCCTCAACATCCCCCCAACAGCCAGCCACACACAGAAAAGTTCTTATTAAGTTAACGGCGCCCCCTAAAGCTTTCCTACCATCTTTTCAAGCTACTGTTAGCTAACATGTGGGAAAAATCTGTGTGTAGCCCTGTATAGGAGTGCTGTTCGTAATATTACGGACCCAGCCTCCAGCGCAACAATAGTAAAATAATAATAACACTAGTTATTAGTTAGTTATCTGATATTCTCATTTTAATTCTTTTTGACCATGCACTAAGATTAACATTATAATACTCATTTAAAGTTGAATGGTTCAATCTGACTTTAGCCAGTCCACACTGTCAAGGTCAGAGCGAATACAGACTGGAGATGGGAGGAAAGGAAGAACTGTTGATAAGAGAACAGAGGAGCTCTTACAGTAGGCTCTTCGGCTCTGGGAAGCTGGTAGGAAAGAAGGAAGGAAGAAGGAATCACAGGATACACACCAGCCATACTGAGAATAACCAGGGATGATAGCATCGGCAGAAAATTATGTGAGAATGTTAGAAAGGAAAAAAGGCACGCAAACACACTTTTTTACTATTAACAAAGGGAAAAAAGGACACAACCATGAATTGGATATATTTATGAGATATTTAGCAATTTCTGTTCACTTTAATTCTGTTCTAAATTAAAGTGTTGCTATGATACAGTAGTATTTTCTACGACACACTCATTTCCAATACAGTCACAGGAAAAAAAAAAACTAAAAAAAACGTAAATCAGGTAAAACATCTTTCGCACAATTTTGACTGCAGAAACTCCTCTTGACTTATAGAACCCACTGCACATACTGTATGAGCACTTCAATAGAAAATGGTATAATTTCTGTATAATTTGCTAGTACCTACAACACATTTTCTCTACAATTTATTTGAACCATATCTGCTTTTTGCTGACTTCCTACTACTACTAAGTAAATTTCCCTTTTGCAGTTAAATATGGTGAAATATAGTCTTAGAGGAGAGGGTTTATTGGTGCATAAAAACAAACACATTCAGCTGAGCAGACAGCCCCCCCCTGCTGTGCTAATAGTAACACATGACCATCAGTAGCAATCAGAGAAGCTTTGGTAATGTTTCCCCCTGCAGGAAATGTAATATACTACATAGTTTAATTTGGAAGACTATTTTATATTTTAACCTGCCACCAGGGGGCACAATGGAAGCCATTTAGTGAAAGTAGGGCAGCCAGGCTGATAAATGGAATGAAAAAAATCCCTTGCTTTACTCTGAAAGGCCTCCCTCCTTCTCTCTATTTTCCCTCTAGCTGAATTAAGCCATCTTTTAATACTTAAGTTTACTTCCAAGGTAAGAGAATGCCACTGTTGGAAAACCAGGTTTGAAAGTGTAATTACCCCTTATAATGGATGTTGCAGGGTTTAGTAAAGAACAGCTCTTGAAGAGTATGGCTCACGTAATCCAGCATAATGCCATAACAATAACTCCCCCACCTTCTCCAGTTTGACGAGGTGTGTTTCGTAAACGGCTCAACAAGCAGACGTTGAAACACTCTGCACTTCCCATTTGTCTCTTTAACTTCATGTAAGGATTTCCCGTATGTCCGGGCTTTAACCCCGAGGCGTCCTGACCTCCATATCCTAAGGAATGTCTACGCTGTGTCCCACCTGTAAGACGCAGTCACAGGAATGTAGAGGAGACACCACCGGGCTCCGACACATACAGTAAGTTTATCTTTTTGAAGTGTGCATCCCAATACGTGTGCATCCTTTAAACCTGCTCACGTCTATTGTCACACACACTGGTGGCAGGTGTGTGTGTGTGTGTGTGTGTGTGTGTGTGTGTGTAATGACTAAAGCAGGACAGGTTGGAAAACCCCAACCAACTGGGCCACAACAGGAAGGCTGGGCAGCAAAACCACTGCACAGCCCCAAATGGGAGAACCAGGTGAGTTTGTGTGTGTGTCACTGAGTGAATCTTGCATAGGGCTATTCTAATGTGTCTTTGTGTGTGCATTAATGTAGGCATGTACGGTCTAGTGTGTGTGTGTGTGTGCGTGTTATCAGTCAAAGACACACTTGAGAATCTGTGTTACTGAACAAAGGTTTTGGAAAGAGAAAGAGAGAGACAGGGGTTAAACAAAGGTGCACAAGATTTTCCTACCAGAGAGACTTCATGACCTATCAGCCCAATGAATGGAAGCAAAATGTCATTTGACAGAAACAAGTTTGATTTAACTGATTGTTGGTGTCCATTTCTGTAGCACTGCGGAGCTCTCTGCCTGATATTTGTAATAGTTAGACAATAATTGTTTAGACAACAATGGAGTTCTTTCAAGATATGACCTATATCTGATGGTGGCTGGATGTTGTACTTATTTGTCCATTGAGCACAACAAGAAAATACCTAGTGATCAGTAACTAATATGAGTAAAGTATGAACACAGGCACCTGTAATGTAAAATGACAATAAGTAAAATAGAAAAAAAATTGAGGTGAATTCTCACCATAAACGTGCATCTGCAAAAGTCCATAAAACTATATGCAAACAATCTAAAAACATGCACATGCTTGCACATGCGTACGGTACACTTGCTGGAAAGCAGTTAAGGTTATTCTCAGATACACACACAGGGTTATTTGCCTGCTATGAAAGCCCCCATTGTTTGTCTGCTTATCACTTTCCTCTCTTCCTGCACTCGTCTACCTGTGCTTATCTCTTCCCTCTTTCATCTGTGGAGGGGCTGCTGGCTCAGAGGGACAAAGAGAGGAGAGGAGGAGCGGCTGTAGGGGCTATGAGACGAGAGGAGCCCAGAGAAGAAGGGGAGAGGAGGAGAAACAGAAAAGAGAAAAGACCTAGGCCGCCGCGCTCCTTATCTGAATGGCACACACACACTCTCACACACATACACACACACACACACAGGGGCCATTGTTGGGCAGGTTTGCCACAGAGCCCCTGTGATCACGAAGGCCGAGATGGAGGAACATGTGGCCCTCCCTTTCTCTTTCGCTCCTCCTTTCATCTCTGCCTTCTTCCTGACTCTTTTCTCCTTTGTCCTGCTCAGCTCCTCCGTCAACGGGAGTTTTTTTTTTTGCATTCAAAAACCTTCCCCAGAAAACAAAACACAGCACCTGACAGGAGGTCATAGAGTGTGAGTTTAAATTTTCACAAAACAAAACACTACCCCTTAAACATTCCTAAGTTTAAGGAGTAGTGTGTAAGATCTGGTATCAAACCTCATATTTTAGGCATACTTGCACTGTATATATGTGTTTCCAATCACCATGAAATACCTCAGATGAACCAATTTCAGCAGAAATCTAACTTCTATTCTCACATGCACACGCCTGATGCATCACTGTGTTAAAGCTGTTATCTGCAGCTTTTTTATCTCAATTGTTTTCTTCTATCTTTTCTTTTACAAACTTTATAGTTTGTAGTATACCAACATACAAACTGAGCATGATGCTATCAATGATTTCCACCTGTGTCCATCATTTATCCATCTGTGTCTGTATTGTGTTGCTTCATGAATACTGATGGATTTTAGATTTTCACGGGGTCCTGCGTATAATCAACCCTGCCTCTAGTGGCCAAAATTACACACTACCTCTTTCATTTAGATTTTTTTCCCCATGTGAACGTCACCCAACGCACCAGGCAAAAGTAGAAATTTACAGACAATGTGACAATGTTTTGGTCTGCACACCACGGTTGCCAGGATGACAGCAGCACCTCTTTTTCAGCATTCCCAACATCCATCATGACGGGCAGGAGGAATGTGCAAAGAGCATTATAGTTTTAAGATGTCCAACATCAACCTGCCAATCCCATTTCCCAGCAGCTCTTGACCCAGGCAATGTGACACGCAGACCTTTGAACTATTCTCTGACAAGACAAGCTTTTAGTATTAACTGAAAAACGACTTAGGTGTAAGCAGCGAGACCTCTTCAGCTTTCTCTAGCTTTTGGTGTTTAGGTAAGCAGGGTTGTTAGGGTTTTACGCTCCAGATGTATTGTTTTTTTGAGCTTCGTAAATGAGGAGGAAGAGAAAGCCCCTTGATTAAGGTTTTAGATTTGGCCTTTGGAGGAGTAGATAAAGAGAGGCTTTAGTTTGTAAAGTTGATACAACATACTCAACTGCTTTGAGGCCAACAGGCGGTTTAAAATGGAAACTTGACTTGCTAAAAAAATTTAGCCTTAGGTGACTGTGTGTGCTTTCACAAATGTAATCACTTATTCAATTATTCAATAGTACCATACCAATTATTAAATCAGACTCACCGAATGATGATCGCTATTTAAAAAAATTATTCATCGTGTGGTCTTTGCTAGCTAGTTTTACACTGTCCCTCCGATCACGGCACATGAAATTTGCCACACGAAAAATGCCCTGGAGACAGTAAAGGTGGAAAGGTGGAAGCAGCACAACCGAGGAAGAGAGTAGCAATGAAATGATGTTAATAGACTGTGATGGGAACGAACATTTTACTGCCCTTGTTAATGTGCCGCCTTAGGCAATTGCCTTGTTCATCTATATGGACGTGCCGGCCGTGCTTACTGCACACTGGATTGACTCCAGTTTCAATCCACAACATGCCATGTTACACACAATTTTACAAGCAGTTTCTCATACTGTAACTTGTTCATACTAAAGATTAAATAAAAGAATACAAAGGATAGAGCTACTTTTACATTTTTTTTCATAAAAAGAACTATCCATTAAGAAAGTTGATCTGAAGCAGGACATATACTAGTATAGTATGGTACATTTATAGGGCTACTATACTGTAAAACTTCAAATAAAAACCCAGACTTTTATTTGCTTCAATCACTGAACTGACCCTGCCTATATTTGGGACAGGTGTCTATATGGGACAGACCTTTAATTAATTAATACATTTTGCCCCAAACCCTTAGGAAAGGCTCAGGAAAGATGGGAAATACTATCAAATTGATTATTTAAACCAGTATGAATATTACATGTATAAAAATGACATTCACAACTTGGATTCATCACTAGCCAGGCTAGTGATGTCCCGAATTAAGTTTTTGGGCTTAACACTGGGCTTAAGCAGGACGGCAGATTTGTATATCCTGATTGGAAAAGGACTCGGGCTTTAGAAAACAGAACCATGTTATATATTGTAAGGTCTTGGTGTAGAGTGCAGGTGCAGAGAAGTAAATAGGCACAGGAGATCCGAGTAAACAAGCCAAAGCTCTGTACTTTTAATAACTACACTTTGCAATAGCATATAAAGATGAACACTTAAACAAGTGTAACAACCACAATAACCCCACCTATATACCCAACCACACAGGTGTACACAATCCCTCATTAACAATTAGTGTCCGGTGTGATGCTGTGGTGCGTGGGATGTTGGTCGGCAGTACTCCGGCTCCAGACGTTACATATATTCATAATCTTTTACTATCTTCAGAAAGCTAGTGTAACATCGAAGCAGAGACGTTTTGGAAATTCAATGCAATGTGAGTGTTAGAAAAACTGAATTAATGGCCATTTTTTTCATTATGAAAAGATTTGAGGTTTCCAAAAGTGGAATTATACTGAACTAAATGGACCAGTGTCACTGTAGCTACTTCTCTTTTTCCCTTATCTGTCCAGTTGGAATGTTGCAGGAATCTTCAGAATGTTTTACCGGACAAATCTTGGCGTTGCCATAGTGAGGACGTCACGACCGGACAGGCCCTTTTCCTAGCTCATTGTTATCAGAGCACAGCATAGCAGAATTAGCTGTGTAGTGTTGGTGGGGCTTAAACAAGTTACCTGGATGCATGTAACGCTTTTTACACATACAGTATGGTCCACGGTCGGTCTGAGATAAAATAATAATTAAATTCAAATAAGAGGGCAAGGATGGAGAGATAGCATGAATATACAATAATATACAAACTTGAGATATTTACACAAACATTTACATAATTTGGTATCATTTGCTTTTATCCAAAGCAATTTACCATAAATACATTCAATTTATGAATAGTTATAGATATGCTTGCAGTAAAAGTAGGATCCTATATGCATAAAATCATGAATATTATTATTATGTAATAATATTATTTATTATTAAATAAATCTGTGATTACAAATGTGTGCACACACGATTTGCTTTCATGAGGTATGGACGCATGCACACAAATACACAGCCAGCGACTCCGTTCCCATGTAGATGCGCTAAACATACAAATCTGAACTCCAAAACCACCACTTTCCCAGAAACACACACACAGTCACACAAACACACACTACACACATGTTGGAGAACAGATACAAGATACTCAACTGCTTTGAGGCCAACAGGCGGTTGCAAACCTGACTTTCAGCCAGATGGGTAGATACCAGGAAATGAAGAAAAGAGAGTGAAAGAGGGCACTGGTGTGTGTTCTTTTCGAGCCATGTTGATGATTCTTGTGACAAAGTGTTAGAGTTGACACTCTCTCAGGCCCTGCTGTCCAAGGTAAATCCACTTCAGCCTATTGACCGCTGGCACTGGTTTCTGTACACTGTTTACAATCAGGCACATTCAGAGACTTTCAGAGACTTTGCAGCATCACATGAGAGCACCTTCATGTGCATCCGTGTATAACTCCCTGTATAGTCGTTTATTGATTCTTGCTGGGTTCTTATTGTAAAACACAATGGGCATGCACCCACCCCGTCAAAACATGGGGTGCCACTTAGAGCTGTCTGGTAATTACTGCCCCCCCTTTTCCAGATGGCTGCTTTACGTTGACGTCACCTGGATACAGGAGCTGCTGTTTGCCTAACAGAGCTGGGCCTTCACATCTCCTCACCATCCTCGGTGTGTCTGCAGCCTGGAGGTTTGCTTAGGGTGCTTTCACACCTGTTTAGTCCTATTACTGTGTAGTGTGTAGTTTGGTTATTTGTTACGTTGTATCTTTCTTATTTTTAGTCTGGTTGGTTTCACATTGCAGTAATTTAATGTCAACCAATATGTATGTTTGCCTACAGGAAAATTTGTCGATTTATTCATCTGGCATTATTATAGCAGCTCATACCATTAGAACATGAGACATGCCCAGACTTTATTTGAACAGGCATATTGTATAGTACAGCACTGTACAATAGCCGCTGCTCTGCTAGAGAAAGCCAAGCTCTGATGTTATGTTCCAGAAACGTGGCGGTGGATTTGCAAGGTTGTTTCAGTTTGTCATGAATAAAACAAACCTTTATATATTCCCTCCCATTTATAATCGTCACATTTCAGACATTTTACAGCCTACAATTCATGTAATTGTTCGAGATAAACTTTTTGGTGCAGACTATCACAAAACTGTGTTCACTCATGTGCCATGGGAATTGTGTTCACGCATGGCAAATTATAAGCGCTCAAAATGTCCTAGAAGGTTTGTTTATCGTGTCACTGTTGAAATATACGCCACTCAAGGAGACCCTCCAAAGCTTGTGGGTATCCATCCAGACACACTCATGACATTTCAACAGAGACTTGAGTGTTTTTGCCGCATCACAATCCTATGAACATTGCCTAATGTACAGTTTTTGTCTGGTATTGACTCAAATTAATTATTATTATTATAGATTTTTAAATATACAATAACACAGTTTTTTGCATTTTTCAAATTCACAACTGAATTAGAGATATTATAACTATACATGTAAACTAAAAACATTGAAAACTAAGACTAAACAAAATAAGCTTGACTCATATACGGATGCATTTTAAGAAGTATTATAAACCCTTTTTTACAACAATAACACTTGCTAGTGTTGGATACACTGAAAGCATCTAGGGACCCTCATAACTACCTTTTAACCTTTTGGAGGACCACACCCCGCACTTTGAGAATCACTGATCTAGATTTAGCCTGGGACAAAGAAAGGCCAGAGCCTTTCTGTGAGGCTGCCCACTCTGTGGTACATTCTGTCTAACAGTTTAGACTGGCAGAATCTTCCCACCCCTAAAATAACAGGTGAGGAACGTTTCTCCAGATGGGTTTTTGTGTAACGTTGTCAATCTTTCTCTTTCTACTATTGTTTCTGTCTTTTTTTTGCTTTCTTTTCTCATATAACTGTCTTTCAACTGTGACTTTTTCCAAATTTTTGACTTCGACTAAATATTAAACTATTTTCTATGTTCATAAATTGATGCTCCAAAAATTTTCACTGACGCCGGGTACACACCAAACGTGTAACGACAGTGGAATAAATAAAGCACACATAAGTGTACACACACTAAAACTTACTTAGTGGACCACTAAATCTATGTATGTGTATTACACGCCACACAAACACGCTCACTGCTGTACAATGGCAACTATAACACCTTTAGTACTTATACATGAGTACATTTATCCTCGTTCCCAGAAATCCATCTTGCTGGATGGCTGGTATGTCTGACCACACAGCCCATGCCACTGTGGTGTCAACCTGCTACGCACACCATGACTGCAAGGACTATTTTTAACCAGTGACACACACACATGGACACACACGCTTCAAAGGAACTTTCTGCCCGCCACGCATTCCACACCAACAAGCGAAGACTTTGATGGAGGCGCCATGCAGCCTCCCAGAGTGCTGGGAAGTCTATATGGACGTGATGAGGGTCTGCAGCGGGCACTCTCAGCCTGATGTTAAATACCCCTCACCAATCAAACGCCCGGGAGAGCTGGGAATGCATGAAGGACACACTTGAGGACGAGAGAGAGACTGTGTCGTGCCTGTCAGTTAGTGCACTATTTAGGACGTCCATTTTGTGGTGTCTGGTGTACTATATATTCACTATATTATGACCCACAATGCATCTGTAAAACGTATACCGTAAACGGTTGTACAGTAGTGTACAAGCGATGTACACTAGCTGCCCACTAGGTACTGACAAACTACTATAATGCATTTCTATTTTTTTGCCTAGAAACTAACACAATAGATGGTGGCATAGGGTGGGCAAAAGTTACAAAAAATAAGTTGTTATATGTAGCTCTAAAAGATCTGTAAATTGCTTTGATATGAATTGATATGAACCTAACACCATTGCCGTTCCATATTGTTTATGCGCTGACATTTATTTTGCAAATAGTGTAGGAATCAGGTCCTAAATCAGTCTGTTGTTCCATTACTGGTTCCCTGGATAGTGTACTATAATAAATTAATGATTATAATGTACACTTAATGTACACTATAATGAATATAATGAACACAGCCTGCAAATTACGGCGTAATTTCTTTGTAAATCATTTGTACAAATCAGCTTACTCTCCTCTTGTTTCCCATAGTTCCTTGGTAATATCAGGTATGTAGGGTCCATATTTGGTCAATATCCTTTTGGTCACCATATTTAATAACCCAAAACTCTTTTTTCTTTTTTATTGTTTCTCAACAATATTGAGCAGAAAATGATTGAAGAATATCCTGGTAATGTGTTTAAAGCGTTCGCTGAATAATAGATCTCATCAGCTAATTTACCACTTATTAAGCTTATCAGCACACAAAAAATTCAACCAGCATCATGTGAGCTGACATACAATGGAAGCCATTGAAGGTTAACAAAACAACAATGGTTCGCAATTTAACAAACTTCCTCATGTTACATCATGTATTCTGCTTTGTTTTGACTCTTTGTAAATTGTTTTTAAAGCTGCTCTATGAATAAAGTTTATTATTATTAATATTATTATTAGTAGTAGTAGTAGTAGTATAGTAGAGTGAGGTAAGTGTTTCACAAAAGTGTTTTAACACTGTATTTTAACATTGCAATATCTCTTGCTGAAATATCTCCTCAAGCAATCAGATTGGTGTCTTATTAATGACAAATACCATTACTGGGGATGGCATATGTGGTTCTATTCTAGTTCTATTTAGGATTTATTAACATTTCCTTTAAATTAAGTTTCCTACCTTAAATTGCCTGACACTTAATTACACTGTACACAATCCAAAATATAGACGATAACATTTCCTCAGTTCTAAAAGTGTTCTGTGTTCTCTGTCTTCCAAAAATCTGTGTGGCTGCTGGGAGCAGGGGGAGGCATTACCGCCTTAGTTTAGGTTAAGATTTAACCCCTGATAACAACACTTGTTTAACGCACCATTGGCAGTAAGAGGAACCAAGCCCCTTTAATGACAAAGTGGAAGGAAAACGGAGCGTGTTACTACCAAAGGGGATAAGACCCTCCTGGGCACATGGTCAGAACTGCTTGGTATGTGTTTTAGCGCATGTACGCACATGTGAGCAAGGCACTGTGCTCTCACAGCTTTGACAGTTAGAAGAAAGTAAACCCAAGTGTCTTTTTAATTGAGTTCATAAACAAAGAACATGTGTGTGTGTGTTAGTGCACACCATACTGTTAATCAGTACTTAGCACTTAGCTTAGTGAATCATATAAACTCGTGGATGTTCTCACTTCCAAATATAAAGACTGCACAGTTTTCATTGGATACCAGCAGATTTGTACAATCAGCAAAGATCCACAAACATAAATGATTAAAAAAAAACATTCTGTCTCCTAATACAGTCAGTTTCTTTAAAAACTGGAAACCACACATTTTAATTCATGTCATATGCAACAGTTTAACAAAACAACGTCGTTATAAATTCATAAGGACCAATCTTTTCCCAGAAGTTTGCCATGAAGCGACGAACACCATTAATGTCACAACGTAATCTTCTGTGAAGTTACCAAATGTTTCATTTATGCGGTAGATCACTGACGTGAGATTATGACTAACAACAACAACAAATCACACACACACATTGTTTTTGTGGTGAGCCTTGTCTGATTTCCACATGTGGTTGTGTTCAGTTGTCGGTGGGCTGTGGTGCTTCGGTGCCTTTGGGAGAGTTCAGGGGCTGTGTTTCAGACATGCTCTCGCAAATGTAATACGGCCGCTAACGTCTGTTCTCTGGGCAGCGGCCTGTTGCCTTTATGCTTGTATCTATGCTATGTATTCTATGCTTTGTATCTCCCTACTTGTGTAATTTCTGTAGAGGCGGAGGGGTAGAGAATGGTGTGAGTCTTTAGGAGATGTAGGGGGGAGTAGAGGGGAATGCGAGCCAATAAGCACTGGTCGGAGGGGCATGCATCCTTGATGTTTCAAACCAAAACAACATTTTCATAATGTTCCAACCAGTAAGGGCAATTCAAGACACAAATCGAACAGGTAAATTCATTTAACAGCAACTAAGTATCTTTAACTTTATTTTACAGTGTTTCCCCAGTTTGTAACTCCATTCGTATTTCCATCTTCCTCCCCTAGGGAACTTTATAGATCTCCACCTGCCTTTGTTGTTACATCTGTCCTGAGTGATCTCTTGAATGGTGCGTACGAGTACATAGCTGTTTTGTGGTATTAACCATTAGTCAGAGACACAATAACCACTCCCCCATTTCTGAGCAGACTCCCTTCCACGTCAAGAGAACAGCAAAGAATGTTAGTGTACCGTGTACGTACACGTGAGTGTACGTGTGTGTGTACGAGTTGTATGTGTGCAGGGGGGGATTATGCAACGCTTAGAGCTACAGCCTTGTCTGGGGGAAGTCATTAGTTAGTGATGGGTAACAGAACCTCTCTGGGACAGAGTGGTTTTTTATACGCACATTCGAACACACACTGACCTCGCCCGGTTCTCGGCAACCTTCCGCAACCATCTCCAGACCACTCTTTGTCTCCTAAATCACACCGTGCTCTGGTTCAGACTGTTCGCAATCTTCCCATAAAGCTTGATTGTTTAATACCCCCCCCCCATTCTCTCTCTCTCTCTCTCTCTCTCTCTCTCTCTCTCTCTCTATCTCTCTCTCTCTCTCTCTCTATTCATTCTAGCACAAAAACATGTTTTGATTAGGGAGGAAGGATTCTATATGTCTGTATGCCCTATAAGGACTGGTTCACTCAGGACTGTGTGCCTGAAACTTTGCCTTTTCAATGTATGAACTGCCATGGCCAAGGTAAACCTAGATCAGTCTAAAAGTAAATTTAAACTCAAGTCTGTGAAAAAACATAGACGTCCATTAAAAGTACACTAGTGCTATAGCATCCCCAGAACTCCAGTTCTCAGCCACTAGGTGTGGTAGGGGCATGCACTCTCTGAGTTTAGAACCACAACATTTTTGATTTCAATCAAGGGTAAATCCAAACACAATCTTTAAAGGGCCAGTGTGTAGCTTTTAGTGACATCTAGTGGTGAGCATTGCGAATTGCAAACAGACAGTCACTCACGGCCTACCCCTCCCTTTGCAAAC
>JAOEHI010048059.1:0-20512 GCA_025447815.1 Percopsis transmontana | reverse complement strand
TATATATATAAACAAACTGTAATTGTATTTTGACCTGCAGAGCTGCTCCTTTTTTTTTTTTTTTTTTTAAATGTATGAAAATGTATAGGCCTAGAAAAGTTTTTCTCATATTGAGCTGCCTTTTTTTATTTTATTTTATTTATTTATTTTTTTTCTCCTTTCCTTTTTGTGTTCTGCTTCAGATGGGTGATCGCGTGGGTCCTGTGGGAACAGGAGAAGCCACAGGTGGACCTCAGAGGCTGTCCCCAGTCAACTGGAGCATGAACCTGGACCGACAGGAGGCATTGGTGGGTACAAGAGCACGGCTAAAATATAAATCCCTCCCCACTAGTCGCATGTATAGTCTGCATTGTGAAGAATACCATCGCTGCTCATTGTAGGCTGTGCATGGTGTTTATGGGTGGAAGTGTTTTATTTTTATTTCCAATCGACCCTATTACACACTGTTGACTAGCATTTTGCAGCTGGTTGGGTCAAACTGACTGTGGGGTAATTGTACGTCTTGGTCAGGATGCCATGGACAACACACAGTCAGGACCCACCATAGAGGCAGGCCTGGATTCTGTCTACCTGAGGAATGGTGCTGGGCACTGGAGACCTCAAGACAATGCCAGCCACCTCCATGGCACCCAGAGCAGCTTCCACCTATCCCAGGTACGCTAGCGGATAAAAAAAAAAGGCCTATCCCTGGAATTAAGTGGACCGGGTGTTAATGTCCCACTAGCTACAGACCTTTGACACTTGATTTTCCTCATAGATGGTGTCACCAGATGATGATGACGTCGTCGATGAAGGTGTAGATGAGGCCGACGGTGCCAGGCCTTCTCTTGGTTTAAGGGGAGGGCCCTGCGGTAACGCTGCGGCGGCCGAGGGCACAGATAGCACCAGCGAGGACGATAACAACCTCCTGTCTACCTCGCTGGAGCCCAAATATTTCTCCCAGAGCTTCCTGCAGGAACGGGAAGACTCAGATGATGGCTGGAGCCACTGCCCCGACAACCTGGAGCTAGAGTTTCAACAAGGTATGAGCTGCTTAGCCATCCAATTTGCAATTTGCAGTTCACATAAATGCTTGGTAATATATGATTAGTGTCAGGGAAAGACCTAGCCAACACCAGGTGTTAACATATAATTGGATAAGATTATTAAAATATATTGAACTAGGTGTACTTTATATGAATATATTTCTACTATATTAATCAGTCAAAATAAAATGGGCTATGGCAATAGATGTATTATTATTTTTGTCTTTACATTGCTTATCTCTTTTCAGGTGCCAGTGCCACTCAAAGTGTGGTCTACCAGAATGAAGAGGGCAAGTGGGTGACAGACTTGGCCTATTATTCTTCCTTTGAGAAAGAGGTGGATGGGAACATCCCAGAGGACGCTAGCCAGTTTCAGACTGAAGACTTTGTTCCTGCCTGTATGTACAGTAGCAAGTCATCACTTGTAGTCACGTGTTTTGTTTGTTTGCAGAGTAGCCTAATCGAGTCTGGTACCATTTCTCATGTGCAGGTAATGCTATTGAAAAGATCATTGAAGATCAAGAGGAGTTTGAGAAGGAGCATCAATTCATGCAGGTTTGTAAGCTATTTATAGTTTCTTGAGCCACCTGTGTTTCAGCTTGAACTGGCTCTTACTCGTGGATACTGCTAATCTTCCTCCAGGAGGAGCAGATTGAAGCTGCCTGTGTCAGTCCATCTATGGCTGACTCTTGGAAGCTTCCGACCAGCAGCCACGTCTTGATGAGAGCCTCCCAGGTCTCCTCGGAGTTTGAGCGGGCCAACCAGAGCTACCTGCGCCTCTCGTTAGGGGAGTTCTTTAGCCAGCGCTCTGAAGCCCTGGGCTGTCTGGGGAACGATGACATGGATTATGTTAAACGGGTACGTGCATCTTCTCATTTGATTCAACAGGGTTACAAGAATAACACACCAATGGCTGACATTAGAAGTAGTGGCTGCGGGGGGGGCGAAATCCACAGCTGTCACAGTCTCCTAGTCTCCATAGGAATATACTAGAATACTTTTAGAACAGGGAGTTTGATTTAATTGTGTTTTAGTACTTGGTCTACTTCCAAATGAACACAACTTCAGTAAATCAAGACCCACCTTTTTCAGGCAGTCTCAATCTGGTTCTTTGGTCCACACCCATATTCTATTAGCATTACTCATAACTGGGTAAACAAGTCTGAAGATGTGAACGCACTATGAGAATGATTTGTTTCCATGTATTTTGGTTGCATTTGACACCAACTTGTGCATTTTTAACTAACTTCACCAGCCCTCTTTTGGCTACATAATCACCTCTCCAGAGAAGAGGGAACCATTTGCATTGATCCGCCCCTCAGACTTCTCTTCCAGAGACACCTCTGTTCATAACACCATCGAGCTGGATAAGACCCTCACTCAAGGTTTGTGTAAAAGGTTGAGGAGGCAGCACAAGCTTTGTTTTCTCTATTAGATAAACCCAGAGGTTTGAATGTATATTGTCTTGTTTGTTTCCACGTGGCATTTCTTACTTATTTCCTTTTATCAATGTTATTTCTTTGCAGATGAACTAGACAAAACTCTTGATGCTCCAGTTAATAGGATGTCACCCAAGGGTGATGCTGATCCAGAACCTTGTGAAAAAGAGGTAACAAGGCACCAATGACTGCACTGAATGCAAAAAAAATACACCTCAACATTATTGTAATGAGTACTTTGTTTCTTGTGTGATGCACCTGTATTTTCTGCCCTCTTTTTAGGAGCACTTTAACCCTTGCGCACCTCTTCAATACTCTGACAACCCCGGTTCAGCTAGCCCCGGCGCTGACTCCCCACTCAACAACACTAATCTGATGCTAAGTATCAGCACCATTGCGTCAGCAATCGCAGATGCCTCCATCAGTTCTGATCCGTCCCAGCTGGCCGCCATGATCATGGAGCTGTCCAAACGAAGCAGGGCCAAGAATCGGTCGGATGCCACCCAACCCACGGGAGCTGCAGCCAGCGCCACAGATGAGCAGACTCCAGTTCAGCATGTAAATTACTGAAACCTCCAAATTTTAATTTTCATATTCCATCAGTGGGTCCAGCCTGTGCGCTGTCCATATTCTGTATTTTAATTCTTGCTGTGAATAATGCATCTAGTGCTGTTTCTGCTAAATATGTGATCTTTTTTTTTATTTTGTTTTCCCACAATACCTCTTTTTTGACCCCACCCCCTCTCCAAAAAATAGAGTGACTCTGAGTTGGACCAAAGTGCTCTGCTTGACACGCTACAGAGAAGCACCTGTGCTGGAGAGCTGAGTGCCTTTGACATAGAGAAGTATCTGAAAAAGGCAGATGTTTCTGGCGCTAGCGTCGGCAGCGACGCCTCCATCGCACACATGACCCTTGACCTTTCTAGCTGGGCTGACAACCTCAGGAACTCTCGCAATGGATTTCCCGCCGAGACGAGAAGCTCTGCACAGCCAGTGGAAGGCTGTACACAGCAGAGTGACAAAACCGAAGACAAACACAACAAAGAAGAGTTTGAGCGCTCCACAGCTGCACACGAGTCTTCGTCTCGTTTAAATTCGGTGTCTTCCGCTCATAAAGGCGATTCGAGAAGAAGCTCTATTCCCCGTCCAAAAGCAAGCGGCATCCTGACGCCGGCGTCGAGCTCAAGCAAAAGGTTCATAGGCTCAGGGCAGCCTACCACAGTCAAACCATCTGGAAATGGCAAACCTGCTGCTGCCGCTACTAAAAGTGCCTCGGCTCCTGCTCATCCCAACTCCAAGACGTCCAATTCGCTGGGCAAGACCAGCACTGACGGTCGAGTTAAACTGGGAACGGTGCATCCACAAGTGTCCCACAGTACCAAAACCTCCTTACAAACTTCACAAAAGAGTGAGGTGAGCTCTGCTGTCTCACCCGGTGGGCTAGGCGCCTCTCCAGGCCTGAGGAAAGGGCGTTCAGGCCTGCCTTGCCTCAAAGGCTCCTCACCTCCCACCCAGAGGGTGAAGAGTACAGGCCAGCAGCTGCATGACGGACCCTGCAAGACGCCAGACAAGAGAGCCGCACCCAGGAGTCCCGTGGAGAAACATGTTGGCTTCACCTGTCAGAGCCCCCAGCCTCCTGCACATCATACATTTGGTGAGTAAAGCCCATGTACGTGTCTTTGGCTAACTCCTACATCGCAAGGGTTGGACCATATTGTACGTTATGCTGATACGCTTCAGTGTGATTTTTGAGGTGAGGTCACAATTTTTGACTTGTTATGCACTAAAGAGATGCTACATTTAGTGCTGTCCAGAATAACAGTTATTAGTGTGCGTCCCTGCCTCCCACTGATTGGCTCAGGCACACATGAGAGAACTGAAGATACAATTTAGATAGTGCTTTTTTATTTATTTATTTGTTTTTCCTGGGTGTACTCCTACTATTCTAGTAATATTAGTGCCTTGGTCTGTTGAAGCTATAAACCGAAATGGCAGGTGGGAAGATTTGTGGCTGTAAACAGAATGTGCCTTAAATCTAGTTTTGAATATTTTACACCTTCATCTTTATTGTGATTTATCCCTACTCCCGGAAGGACTGGCTCAGAGAACAACCTCATTAACATGAGCTGTGTGTGCGCCTCTGCTCCTCAGAACTATTCAAGAGTTCCTCTGAGCCCCCTGCAGTTGACGTGGAGGAGACTCAGTGTAACTTCAGACCGTCTACCTCTCCCCTCACCCACTCCTCTCCTAGTCAGACTTCCTTCCCCAGCGCTGACTGGTACGGTATTACTGTCTCTTAATGAATCATTCATGTTCCCTAATGGGAACAAGAAGTCTATAGTACTATACAATATATAGAATAATTATAGAAAACACACAAGCGTGATTCCTATGAAGTACGTTATCTTTTTCAAATAAACTCTTCTAAAATTCTGAATCCCGAATCCCAAGTGATTTTGTTGGGCTATTACAAATCCCTTGTCACTCTAATAGAGCTGATGCCAAATAAAGGTAACCAAGAATGTCGGCAGCCTGAGCTGAAGTCGGTTCCTTTATGTTTTACACCGTGTGTGTGTCGCTCTAGCACGGTGTCCTCTCCCTCCTCCTGGGGAGGCCTGGCAGACAGACGTCCAGGCTGTGAGCTCTCCCCTCAGTCCACCTGCTCCAGCCCCAGTCTCAGCAGGCTCACATACATCTCCATGAACGACAGCACTGTTATACCCACGCCTCAGAGGCAGAAGGTGCAGTACCGCTTAAAAGCATTATGTCAATTTAGCATATTACAATTTACGCTAACTGAATGATTGGTCTCCTTTTGTGCCAGACTGTGTAAATCATGTCCACTTCCCTTGTCTCTGTTCAGAATGACTATACCATGGCACTGAGCACCACCATTATTAGAGCCAGTCCAACCCCTCCAGTGGAGCCAGATGCCCAGTCGAATTTTGACGTCCTCGGCCCGTCCAGAAGCCTTGACCAGCTGCACCAGTCCAAAAGCCTGGACCCTCTCCCGCCTCACCAGTGTAAAAGCCCCGAGCGGAGCTGCTCGGCTCTCAGCTGTACCCGGAGCCAGAGCGAGCACAACTACCACCAGTGCGGCGGGAGCGGCCTCCTTGGAACGGCTGACAGGCCCCCGGCATGCGGACTGCACAAGCGCCACTCGGAGCCCAGCGGGCGACAACTCACCAAAGTGGACTCTGGCTACTCCAGTAACCTCAACATCCAGCAGCACAGTAGCAACATAGCCCCTCACAGCTCCCAGCAGTGGGGAACCTCCGGCTCTGGCTTGGCACAGGCCTGCGCCGCGGGAGGTCTGGCCCTACCTCCCCCCTACTCCTCAGAGGAGCTGCACTACGTACCCATCTCTAGCTTTAAGCCCCAGGTGGCCGGGCTGCTTGATGCGCCTCATCATGGGGGCCTTCTTTCTGGCCGCTCGCTTTTCACGTCCCAGCTGGCTCAGGCTCAGCAGTACTTAGCCTCTGAAGCTGCATTACATCCTGGGCCTTACCACATAGGAGCAGCAAACAATTTCTACAATGTCTCTGCGTCAGGCATGTTGTCTTATGCTATCATGCCATTTGACACTGTTGGCGTACATTATGCTTAGACCCGTGTAATCATTTTAAACCTTTCCTTTCTAGCTGTATCCAATGGGGAACCGTCAGTCAGGCAACTTCATACCTCAGCAGGTCCCCCGGGTGTGTTAGGTCCTGCTGGGTTTCATCCACTTCATAGACCCCTTCAGAATCCAGTGGACCTTGCGATGATGGGCATGGGAAAACCCTACAGTAGTATGGAGCCCTGGGCGCCTACTGGTCTGGATGATATTAGAGGTACGTTCTACACCTTTTTTTTTTTTTCTCTATTGTGCTCTGTTTTGCTCTATTTCTCCGTCTGTGCTTTTGCAGTTATAGTTGAAGCTCAAAGACAATTCAGTGCAATTCCGAGCTCACCTCTCTTTACTGTATAAAGGAGCGCTAACCCATTTCCCCAGGTCAAGTGGTGGTGCCAGAGGAGCTGCGGTTCCCTCATGCCTGCTGTGTGGGTATCGCTTCCCAGACCTCTCTCAGCCTTTTCAACCCCTCCGAGAGGTGGCAGCAGGTGGCCATCACAGTCACTAGCCTGGCTGTCGACGGGGAGAAGGTGAGGATTTTGGCTCTTCTTCAAAACATCCTTCAGTTACGAAGCGTATACAACTTGGGTTCTATCGTTTTTAATATGCGTAAACTTTTTGTATCAATGTATCATTGGATCTACAAACTATGTAATTGTGAAGTACTGTACAAAGTGTGAGCCAGGCCTTTCCTATGCCAATCCCTACAGGTGGACAGCTTGCCTTACCAGTGGCTGATAGTGAAAAACAAGACCATCATTGGCCCTAGGAGCACAGAGGAGCAGAAGGTGTTGTTCATCCCGCCCCAGGCTGGCGTGTACCAGTGCGTTCTCAGTGTCTCCTCCTGGCCGGCCTCCGCTGAGTCAGACCTTGCTGCCAGGGCAGAGGTCTTTGCTAGGAGGGTGGTGCTGGTGGCCATGGCAGAGAACCCTGCCATAGAGGTAAGAGGCCTCCGTTTCTGGGTCACAACACCCCAGCAGGGCCTGCTGCAATAATGAAGATTAGATGTTAAAATGAAATCAGATTGTTTTTCAGGTTGATGTGGGCAAATCTGGCTGTTTGGACTTTGGAGACCTGTCGGGTGGCAGTGCGAAATCCCTTGCTCTCAAACTCCTCAACAGGACACACGCCACAGTGCCCATCCGCCTGGTCATCAGTGCTGTGAGTGTACTGTGTGTGCACTTCATTAGCTTTATATGGAAGGCAGACGTAGACAGTGGCTACACTGAGCATCACTTCTGATTTTAGGTTTCAGGTTTGCATAATGCTTTCTTTCCTCATGTGGTAGAAGTCTGGTGTAGGTCAATTTTACAATACGTCCGGTTTATTTAGTTTGCTAAGAACATAAATCAAAGGTTCGTTAGTATGCGTTGGCTAAAAATAATTTTGCCGACGGTTAATGCTTGTTCGTACATGTGCGATTGCCACAGAACGCCACGGCCTGGCGATGTTTCACTTTCTCCAAGAACCCCGTTGCTATGACAGCAGAAGGGGCGCTCCAGGCAGGTCACATGACCCAGTTGTCCTCTCCGTCAGTGATGAACCACATCATGCACGCCAGCTATGGGGAGGTGAGGGCTGCCAACACTATTACTGCTACACGTTCCATCTCTGTCATGTGTGGGGTCACCATTTGATCAAGGTCCCCTTTTGGTTGATATAAAACCACGTGGGTTTAATAAATAAGTGTGACACATTGATCACTGAGGGAGAAAGCCCTTTTGGGTATTTAACTCCACATGGAGGTGACCATTCAGGGTGAGCTGCATAACAGTGCCCTTTTTGGTTTGATAAGAGTTTGCTCAAGGGCATGTCAGCAAGACAGGACCTTGCTGACAGGGTTTGAACCCAGTACCTGCTGATTTATAGGAGCATATCAGCAGTGGTGAATGTTAACTGCATTTTCCGAGGATAATTTCTCCACTGAAATTCATATTTTCAGTTGCATATTTACCTACCTTTCAGTTTCTATCTATTCAACTCAAAATGATATTTGTCTGATCATACTGCATTAATGACTTTTTCTAGAATCCAGAGACCTTCATGGTTTGGGTTCACTTCAGGGCCCCTCAGAAGTACACTGCCTCTTCAGGTACCATTCTTCAACATTTAAATAATAATTATTGTTATACAAATTACCCAACATCCAGAAATGTCCAAACTTTAGGAATCCTATGCAGCAGAAATGTATTCGTAGCTTGCCTGACTTTTATAAGCGCCATGAACTAACTGCCCATGTCGAATTGTCACCATTAAGATGTAACTACTGGGCAAACAGCACAACAAAACAATTGTGCGTGGTTGTGTTTCTCAGGCGAGCTGGGCCCGGCCGACGAGTACAGTGCTCGGGTGGACATCGAAGTGGACTGTCCTGGTCCAAGTCAGGTTATCAGAAGTATCCATCTCAAGGCCAGGTCCGGGACAGCAAGGGTCCATGCTCCTAAGGACCTGCAGGTATCTGAGAAGACAGTTGAATTCTATGTACTGGTACATCTAGACACAGTCATTACTAGTAATAAAGATAAAATTTTTAGATATTTGATTGCTATTGCAGTAAATTTTTGAAGCGGCTTGGATACTCAATCTTAGCTTAAATGTTCTGTTTGGGAACAGCTTTTGTGACCTAATGTAGCACTAGTAAGAATATGGCTTGCATGTAGACTTTAGTTGACCTTACCCTTCTTGTTTTGCCATCCATCATATGTTCAGATATTATTGTATTCTATTGGAAGCACTCCACTTTTTGAACTTTCTGGGTCCTATAGTGCAGTGGTAATGAATCGCCTGACTGCTTCTACTTATTTTGTCTAGACGGTCAGCCTTTCTGCAGCACTGGGTAAATCCAGCCAGCAGACCCTGCCGTTGAAGAATGCAGGCAACATTGACGTTCAGCTGAAGCTCAAGGTAAGTCTGACCTTAGCTTTTCTTATTAGATCTGGGCCTTGGCTAAGCCTCTGTGACATTTCGGTGGCAGACCGTGCCACGTTTTGCAGAGCAACGTATTGATATGGTCTGCCTTGTTTTCTTTTTGCCCAATTTCATCTCCTTCTGGCCTTCCTTTTCTCTCTCGTTTCTTTTTCGTGTTCTGCCCTTTGACCCCACCGTGTGTGTGTGTGTGTGTGTGTGTGTGTGTAGATCAGTGACACTGAAGAGTGTTTCATGGTGAGACCTGATGAGCTGTCTCTCAGAGCAGGAGAGGAGGAAGGTATTGTGGTCACGTTCAGCGCACACAGTAGCAAGAAATGCAGAAAAAGGTACCTGTGTTATCATTTCCATTTTATTTTCACCTTTCCCTTTTCATATATTTTATCGGAGTTGTTTCCTTCTATTTTTCCTGGCAAGTTAAGAACCCATTCTTATGTTTTAATAATGGCCTGGGATGCACAAGCAACCCCTTGGTCATGGTTTGGGTAGTACATTTGTCTAATAAATCTATGCCTCTATGCATATCCAGTACGTCCTCATTCTGTAATGGAGAGGGCCTGCAAGGGAACAATGAGGTCATCAACGGGGGCTCGTCAGCGCTGTCATTGAGATGAATGCATTACCTATATGTTGCAGCCTGCTCACCATCCTGGTGCTGCCTTCGGGCCCTCAGTATGAGGTGGCTCTGAAAGGAGAGGTCACCCCGGAGGACTGTGGGAAGGCTGCACCGCCGACCTCTGCCGTCTCCTTAGCCCCGCGGATAGCCAGTGACGTACCCCCTATCCTCTCCAACAAGCAGTTTGTTGCCTGGGGAGGGGTCACTTTGGGAAGAGCTGTGTAAGGAAGATTGACGTTAATTGATTCACACCCCCCCCCAAGTAATATCTCTTTATTTTGATGTTCAAGAGTCTTACTGAGAGGAACGCCAATTACAGACATTAATCTTTCATTGGAAAACAATCGATAAACTTGGTTTGCGTTCCATTAGAGCTTTTTGTAATGTTATTCATGAGAAGGGAGAGAGCATATCTACAGGGAGTGTTATTTCTCAAAGGCCATTTCATGATAATCCACAATTTATTTATACTCGTTGACGAGACATACTGTACAGAAGGCAATAGGAAAGCAGTAACCCCAGGGGTTAAGGGCTTTAACCAAGCCAGCCTGGAGTCGTAGTCACCCCTATAAAAATAAAGGACATTGCTATGATTTAGATTTCATAATTAAGTAAACTTTATCTGGAGTGACTCATTTATTTACCCATAGAATTACTTAATTCTGCTCTACTACAGCTTTAGCCAAAGAAGTATGTTTGATTTGCATGTTTTTAATGTGTTTGTTAGACAACAGAAGCTGGTTCTAAGGAACAACGCCAACACCACCCAGCCACTCCGCCTGTTGATCCGGGGACAGGACCAGGACTGTTTTCAGGTAAAAGGAACCCTCATTTAATGTCTTTCAGCATAGTCGGGTACTGCTTATACATATTTTAGGTTTAAACTGAACCAGCATCCGGGTGGCTCTGTGGATTCAGATGGCGAATAAATAAATTAAAACTTGATCCTGGTATTATGCAGTTAAATACAGCAATTTTTTTATGTGCATATGTGAACACTCTGAACAAACTAAGTGAACCTGGCTCGTTGAAATAGTTTTGAGGTCTGTATTATCAACATAAAGCGTCAGCGGTTCGATTTGTTTACCAGCATCGCTGCTAAATAATGCTCCTGGAAAATAAAGTATTCTGCCCCGTTGGTTCACTGTGGAACCAACGTCTAGGGTTGAATGCTGACCATCCTGTTATTTGGACTGTACATTCCTTTTATGAATCAACAAACAGAACTTCTTCTGCATTTCCTCAACTGCTAAAACGCGGCAATATAATCTATAACATGCCTTCTTGAAATGATAAGAAACGGTCTTTCAGTGAACTAATAAAACCTCCCACTGTGTATATTGTGTAGCTTAAATACAGGTGGGTTAACCTGCCTCCTGCAGTCTAACACATGTAGGCGAGGCCTCATGCCCTCTTTCTTTTCGCACAAGTTAATTTGCAGCTGACTCACACAAAAGAACAGAGTTCGGTTTGCCTAATAAGAGCTAATGTTTGCCCCCTTAGCTCCAGAGTATGTTCAGCCCTGAGGAGCGATTGACCAGGCACGGGGAGCTGTCCATTCGCCCCCGGGAGGACGTGGCGGTGCACCTGCTCTTTGCGCCCACCAGGGTGGCGTGCATGCTGGCCAAGTTGGAGATCAAACAGTCTGGGGGGCGGCCCTCCCAGCCTGGGGTCAAGTTCACCGTAAGATCAGCCTTCCTCTGTCCTAACTCTATTTCTGTGTCGTTTCCCATTCGACTCCAGGTTTTCTCCTGGCTTCTCTCTTGGGTTTTCCTCCTACGCTCACACATTCCGGTGTGTATTTTCATAAATCATAAACATGTTGCCGTTCAGGCGCACTGCCGAACCCTGTTTATTCTCCTCAGTGCATCCTTTGTTCAACATGTAGTGCTTCTAACAGCTCCCATCTCTGTTGAGATTAAGTAACAACTACATATTGTATACATTATTGTATACATTATTTTCCCCACTCTCTGTTGCTAACACTGGTCCCAGCCATGTTGTTCAGCTGCATCTTGCTACATAATAACTTGACACACAGCTCAGCTCAGCTCTGTAACTGCCACCACTGTTTTTCTACACACAGGTAATGTAGGTTTTATAGATCCACACACCCACCATGGCTGTTTTGCAACAGAACCTGCAGTGACAGCGATCACCTCTTGGTGTGTGTATGTGTGTTGGCGCAGATTCCTCTATCAGGCTACGGTGGCACAAGTAACATCATCCTGGAGGACCAGCGGAAGCAGGCGGATGGCTACGTTGCCACACTGGCGGGCATCGCTGTGGGCAGGGTCAGCAAGGTGTGCCTGTGTGTGAGGAACACGGGCTCCAGGTCGGCCTTCATTAAAGCCGTGGCTTACTCTGACATGCAGGCGCGCTGCCTTATGGCGTCCTCTGTCGTCAGCCTTTCGCCCTCGCAGTTTGTCCTGAAGGAGAGAACGCAGGAGGTAGGAGAACAGATGGAGTTGCTGTGAGGAACTGCTGTAGATGTACAGGTGTAGATGTATGTTTACAGATATGGTACTATAGTATAAATACCGCAGACCCTACTTTGCATGCTTGGCGATTGACTGTTCTTAGTTGTCAGCTTTACAGTTTACTGTTGCTGGCTTGTCTATATCTAAATCCATGTGTTCCAGGTGATCACAGTGCTCATGAAGGCCACCCAGAGAGAGCAGGACCTGTGTCAGTCAGCTAAGGCCCTGCTAGCCACCGTGTGTCTCTTCTGTGGAGACGAGGTGTCCAGGCAGCAGTACAGAAGGTCAAACAAATACCCCCAGTTCTCTATGGGCTCTTGGCATCTAATTTCCTGTTTATGCAGGTTAGGTGGGGGGCAGGATAGTCTAGTGGTCTAGGTGTTGGACACCTAGCCGGAAGGTCGTGGGTTCGAGTCCCAGAGTTGGCCTACCTGTAAGCATCCTTCAGCAAGATGCCTAACCCCTATCTGGTCCATGTAATGGCAGCATGTAATTGTAAGTAGCTTTGGTTAAAATTGTAATTGTTAGGTTAGTGGTTAAGGTGTTTCTGCTGCCCCTAGCCACAACCCCATATGATATGCCCAGCCTTCCTGTAAAGCATCCTTGAGCAAGATGCTCAAAATGCTGCATGAAAGACAAACAGGCAAAGTGCATGGCATGAGGCCTCTTATTCTTGTGCTTAACTCATGCACTCACATGTCTGTCGAACAAATTTAGAGACCACTGCATATTCTTTTAAATATAATATCAAAAAAGTATATATTAAATCATTTTAATAAATCTATTAAATATACATTTTGTGTGTGTGTGTGTGTGTGTGTTTGAAAGAATTAAGAGACCACTGCCCATTTAAAAAAACACACCTATACACATGTGTGTGTGTATAGGTGTGTTTTTTTAAATGGGCAGTGGTTTCTTAATTCTTTCAATGGCTGTGGGTGATTTGTATGCTGGGCTGTAGATTCAAATAAACACACAATGCTTCCTTGTCATTAAAATGCTGATTGAGTTGGTGGTGCCAGCTCCAGACAGGTCTCTGGTTCCACGAGTATCTCTGTGTTGTTGCCTCAGATTGCTGCTGAACAATCCAGAGGCTGCCAGGAAGGTTCTCTCTGAGAACAGTCTGCTGAAAAATATTGACTTTAACGAGAAATTCTTGGGAGAGGAAGAGATTACGGAGGGTAAGACGTGTGTGTGTGTGTGTATATATATATATATATGTATATATATATATTATTTTTTTCAACCGTTTATTTATGTCCACATGGAATAAAGTGGTGCGGGGACACAAATATTAACGAGGCAGTCGAATACATCCACAAAATCATAGACCAGTGGCATACAGTAGATCCTCACAATACAAAGCATATCACTCAGTTCTCATGGGTACAAGTAACAGCATCTCCGCCATATTTAGCGGCTGCTAATAATAGCAGACAGAGCACATTTCTTTGCGAGTTGTTTAGCCCTCTTCTCGGGCATCCCAAGCTGTTGAAGCCCTCTTATGACCAGCCTGTGTGTCCTAGGCTACCAAATATGAAAACAAGTAGTCTGCACCTATAGCCTAGCTCTGAGATGTTCAGGAGTGGCTCATATTTAATGATCAGAACAAACCGGAGGCTGCCAAGAAGGTTCTCTTTGAGGACAGTCTGCTGAAAAATATTTACTTTAATGAGAAACGCGTACCATAACTGAGAAACACGTACCATAACTTGCTACTACTGCAAGTAGCACTGTATCCGCATATGTTTTGAGTGTTTATTGTGAAGCAGGAGTAGACTAATAGAAAAACGCACCTGCCCTGTAGCCTATGACCTGCCCCAGAGGCCCAACGAGGCCCAGATCTTCTACGGGAACATGAGCAAGGTGGTCCTATCTCTGCTGGGCAGCACTGCCACCGCAGACTCAGAAGAGGGGCTCCGTGGTGACGCCCTTCAACCTCCTGTGGGACTTGGCCCAGAGGCAGATGGGTAATGTAGGCCTTAATATCCCATAATATGCTAGGAGCTGGCATAGGCCCATTTTAACTACAACTGTCATCTTGGCTCGGCACACAATAGAGATGCTGAAATTAAATTATTTTCATAATTGTTGGCATTTCATTGCCCTTTGCTTTAACTAAAGGAACAGCAAAAGATAAACTGTGCGGCGCTTTGAAATTACATGGTTTTCCTCCTGCCTAATTATGTATTCAAAGCATGCATTCAGTTCACTGGTTATACAGTTGTTTGTGCAAGTGAAGTACAGGCTGCACTGTACTAAATTATGATTACAAACTGCTTTTGAGGTAAAGACTGTCAGTCTGCCGTTAATCCTTTGGGTTTTGAGTAGGTTTATGTAAGTGTTTATTTAAAGTGTGCCATGATTGATTGATATTTAATATTTTCTTAATTCACAGCGCAAACGGTAACGTGTCCCTGGATGTTCTCCCAGTGAAAGGTCCACAGGGGCTGGCCCTGAAAGTGTCGGATCCCTCCCTGAAGGTAGCAGTACTTAATAGACCTTCTCTGATGGACTCTTTTCCTTTTTAATGCACATTGATTTTTGTCTTGGGTGTCTTTTCTTTACGGGGACAAGCTGAAGTCCGATTTTAATGTCCTTTCCAAAGGCTACAGAGCCAACAGGCAAGCAGCAGGAGTCCTGGTCCATTCAGCCGGATCAAATTGTCCTCACTGCTCCCACCATTGGTGAGCAGAAGCTTGCGTTTATGTCATTGTGAAAGGGATGTATTTTGAATAACATTGATAAGATCAGTGTTTTTTATTTATGTATTTATTTTTTTAAAGATGGTGCATCTACGACCAGGCATGTTCGAATCAAGAACAACACGTCCAGAGAGCTCAGCTTTGAGCTGTCGTGGCCCGCCCACTGCCTCACAATAACCCCTCAGCATGGCGTCATAGAGCCACAGTAAGAATACATTTACTACCTACTCTTCAGCAGGTTAATGTGTGTCTCTCTTCAGCACAGTTTAATTTGTGTACTTCAGCTGCCACTTGCAGATTCTCATCAGCCCCAACCCCTTGCTGGCAACGAAAACCAAAGGGATTCTGCCTTGGAGTGGGCAGATCTATATCCAGTGTGACAGTCAACAGAAGGTACCGCACCTTTTAGCCCTTCTGGGGAAGTGTCTAGTTTACTACTTCTTCTATTGTTTCCTTATCTGTTCACTTCCTGTCCTAACATCACCTAATGGCCTGAAATTGTTTCAGTTCATCAAGGTGCAGATTCGCCGCGACCTGGCCCTGGATGTGTCTGCAGCTCCGACAGACAGGTCACTATTGGCCCTGCCGCCTCAGGCTGCCACCCCCCTGCTGCCCGAGGTCAGGCCCCACAACATGTCCCCCCAGACCCCCCGGTCACCTCCCGCCCTGGTGGAAATCCGCAACAAGACCGTAGTGTTCCCCACTACCCCCTCAGGCGAAACCTCAGGCACGGCTTTTACTGCACGGTTGTCTGCTGGGCCAATGACATAAAATAGACTTTAAAAAGATGCATTTCTTACATTTGCATAGACATATTGGCAAATGAAAGGTAGCTCTCTTTGTCCGGCCAAACTAATGAGTAGTGAAGAGCGTACCGGAGAAAGCATTGTTTGTTTGAAATATAATGGAGCTGACAGTGACTCAATTAGGCTGGAAATGTTTTATTTGAGGGCAGATTCAGAGAAACTTGATTTGATAGCCTACACAGCATAAGCAGAACACACTCTACTACTATACGTGTGTGGTGTATTCCTGCCTGCGTGAGCTCTATATTTGATCTCCTGTACTTCAGATGCCTGCCTGGAAGTAGAGAATGGAGAAGAGGAAGTGAGGTGGTATCTGTCATCCTTCGCTCCCCCATATGTAAAGGTACTACTGTAGATTATGTACTTATGTACACGTATCCGGATCTGCTACTCTCTCTGTTACTCTCTGTCTCTGCTTTCATTATCCTTCTCATGTTTTGCCTCCTCTCTGGGGAAACGCTTTGTTTCCACTTTATTTTCTCTTATTGCAGATAACTAAATGTAATTCTCAGTATTTCACATTGGTCCTGTCTGTACTGCGGCATGGTGGTTTTCCCTTAATATTGAACTGGTGCATGATGGCAGCAGTGGCACCTGAGATCAAGCTGTGCTCTGTTCTCGTGTCCCCAGGGGGTTGACGGTAGTGGAGATGTGTACCGGGCCACCTATACTGCCTTTAGATGCTCCAAGGTCTCTGGCACGCTGGGAGCCCACCAGAAGATGCAGGTGATCTCACAAAGCTACTAAAACTCTCAGAAAATACCTCATGAATGCAGCCATATGGAATGTGAATGTGAAAATATGTGCAAAAGTGTTGCACTTATGGATGCTTATGTTTACAACAGCACATGTAACGGCAATGGGGATTATGAAGTGTTTGTTTGTGGGACTTCTGAATTCTGATTATAGCCAACCATTTTCACACAAAACATTTCCTCTCCCCCAGGTGCCCATTACGTTTCTGCCCAGGGACCGGGGAGACTATGCCCAGTTCTGGGACTTGGAATGCCACCCGGTGTCTGACCCCCAGCAAAAGACCGGGATCCGCTTCCAACTCTCTGGCACAGTGAGGATGCATTTAAATATTGTGAAATGTGCATTATTTTTTTAGACCCATATTTTTACCCTGTAACCTGACTCCTAGCAAGACTTTCATTTTGCGCCATTTTCTTTTTTTACATCTCTTGTATTTGTTGCCCTGTAGTCTGTTCTACAACAATTTGACCAGCAGTACGTGTGGTGTTTTTTTTTGTTTGTTTTTTTGCAACCTACATAAGAATGTAGGTTGCAGATTTAGACTGGACAGTTATCTTTAGGGCTAATGGAACATATTGGCCTCCCTTTAACAATAAAATGTAATTTTTCTCAATATCAATGATGAGCAGATTTAACATTTGAGGAAATTAAACTGCCAAATTGTAAGGAAACATCTACCCTGCCGAGCTGGCCTGACATTTGGTGCTTTAAAGTGAAGTGTTGTGACAGACCCATTTCACTTAAGTGCATACATGGCAAGTATATTGACGGCTAGATTGTTCTTTAGAAGTAGGATAAGTAGCTATGGTGGTAGCAGCTGTTCCAGCTGTCTTTGTCTTTTTTATTAATGATAATTGGGATGTTGAATTAATTATTGGTTTGATATGTTGATATACAGTGTTTGCAAATTATTAAATTTTTCCCAGTGGGTGCTTGTTTGTGGGGAGTGGATGTTTGTATTATTGCAAATACTAGAAGGAATTCCAACAAGATTGAAAAGTGTTCACTTAAGAGTTTCGTTTTGTTTGTGACCACAGGGAGTAAAATCTGGACCAGTGGAGGGACCACACGAAGGAGACTGTTCATTGGTGAAGACTGAAGCCGCCATCAAGATGAGGAAGAGAGCAGATGCCACTGCTGTTAAGACGGGGTAAGACATGCCAAACTGACAACTTGTAGAGCTCCATGGCTGCTTCTCCTCATCGGCTTTCTTAGGAATAATGGCTCTTCTTCTACCTTGTTAGTTGTGAACTACAGTGCTAGCCAACTATCAGCTATTCCTTTTTATACTAGGAACTATAGTCTGTGCTTCTACCATTTTAAAAAGACACGCTAACTTCTTCCTGCATTAACTTTTCTCTTTTAGGGCAGAGGAGGTGGTGCGAAGAGGCGTGTATTCGCCCCAAGAGCTGTACGCGTTCCCCGTCACGCGTGTGGGTGAGTCCAGCAGCCTGAAGGTCAACATCCGTAACAACTCGTCTGACACGCATGAGGTGAGGCTGTGATACATTCTCATGGAGCCACAGAGTGCAAAACACTCTGTCTTTTTATGGCGCGCTGCTGCTGCAGAAGCCCACATGCATTAGACCATCGTTAAAATACATGGCAGCACTTTCCGTCCCAGAAAGGTTAACTTATCAAGAGATGCATAGGGGGTTCAGTGGAAGGTGGTGGTTTAACAGACTAATTGTCTGTACTTTAACCTCGGTTGGCAATCAGAATAGGCATCCAGATATTCTAGAATCTCTCATCTACTTTACAGTGTGTTAAAGAAGATTCATGCCTTCGCTAAATCCTTATCTTTAGGGTTGGGTGATATGGTTTTATAAATTTGTTTAAAATTTTTATATACGGTGGCACATTAAATATATGTATATTTAATAGTATGTAATTCACAGAATTAACCGAAAATAGACATTTACCAGGTGGTAACGACTTGTTGAATTTCCAGGGTTGAACTTTTATTTATTTATTTATTTATTATTAAAAATGATGATGTGATAGAATAATGTTAATGATATTACATTACATATACAGTTAAGATTTTGTCGCCCACCCCCATCTGGCAAGGTGGATACTACAATGTCTACCCTTACTCAACATGACTGTTACAGTTGCATGATGGTTTAAGTGATGAATGTCATAAACCCTAATTGCATGGATTTGATGTTTGGCTTCTCTAATTGACTTGCAGCTGACATTTGTAAATCCTAGAGAGCCCTTCCACATCAAGCATTCCAAATATTCCTTAAGGTGAGTGCCGTGGTCATTATCTCTGGCAAAGCCTCTATTCTTTATTTTGTATATAAATTACTATCACCCTGTTAATGTCCTACCGGCCATCATTATTTAAACGGCTGGATTCTTAATTTGACTTTACACTTGACTGGTAGCTTGGGCTCTGTTCTTCTAGCCAGGCAAGTGTTTCGGGACACGGTTTTTAATTTGAGATCTCGAGTGTGTAATGTCACTCTTCTCTGCTAAAGCCCACTCTGAGGGTCCTCTGAGATGTTGACCTGAGGATGATACTCGTTCATATGAGGGACTGCCTTGTCGCCTCAGGTACTGGTGCTGTGCAGTGTTCTGGTGATGTGGGGCTGTGTTCAGAAGTGGCACAATGGACAAAAACAACATGGAGTAATATAACTTGGTTCTTTGCATACAATTAAATATAACAATTAAAATGGATATATTTAGATATATAATAGAATATATCATTGTTGCTAATTTGCCGAAGTAATTTGCCGAAGTCATCTGTCTCACAGGACTTGTATTCTGATCCCTCTAAAATGAGAATTTTCCCAGACATTTATAGTTCTACAGGCTTACATTTGAAAGCTGCAGACCATGTGTACACGACGTATTGTCTCGCGGAAGTCACTTAAATGTGTCTTAGGTGATTTCAATGCTATTCCATATTGAATGTTCCTTTGTGTTGCTGCCAGCTGAGCCTGACCCACAGCTAGGCGTGTTGTGTGCGTGGAGTGATGTTGACCATGCAGTGGCCCTGGCATGTTTTGACTCGCATTTTCCTTCTCAACAAAAACACCATCCGTTTTTATCTTATTACAGCGTAGTTATTTTCATGTTGAGCTCAGCAATGTGTGCAAATCTTTGAATAGGAGAATGTTGTGACACAATCCATCTTATCACTTTTTCTCATGCTCTGGACCCTGCAGATCACAACACTATCTCAAGTTGCCCGTCCAGTTCAAGCCGACCACAGCAGGCAGACACACTGGTTTGCTGCTCGTCCAGTCAGAAGCAAGTGGAAGTCTAATTATTCAGCTGACCGGTGAGGCCTTCCCTTGACGTCACCCACTGCCACACCAGTCCACTTCCTCCTCCTGCGGCTGGCTGGCTGGCTGACTGGCTGTCTTTGGGCAGGTGCCTCCTCTGTGCTATTCATCAGGAGACATTGTGACAGAGAGGAAGAGGGAAAACAAAGGTGAATGCTGCCAAATGGGGTTGCATAAAGAAAAGACACTGAACTCCCAACCTTCCTAAAAACATTGTGGACTACAGCTTGATTAGCTGGTGGCTGACTGAGACTCTGTGTACTGCCAGCCTAGCCTTGCCCAGTCTGCCTCTCTCAATCCACATTGGCCAAGGCACAGGTGTCCTCAACTGGCCTGCGAACAATGGCTTTTCCTGTTTGGGCCTGAAGCCTGACTGATTTGGTCTGACTGGCTCACAATTAGTCTGCGTTGCTCTGGCATTTCAGAGAGCTAATGATTTTTGTCACTTGACTCTTGGACCTAGCATTTGCCTTAGCCCTGAGTCAAGTCACAAGGCACCATTGTTTTTGCCATGGCCCCTGTTAAGACAGCAGAAGTGGCAGCACCGGTTGGGATACATCAGGGATTATTTTGATTTGGTCTCGCAGGAATTCCTTTGTCTGTTGTTTTGTAATGTCTCTGCAGGGGTGTTAGTTATTTGGACAAGCCACACTGATGCCTTTTTTAGACAAATTATAGATTTAAGAAGAAAAAAAATGGGTCCTCTTGGTAAATGAGCTTTTGTTCCCAACAATGTTTATTAATTGCTAGAATAAACTAATGACCTTAACTCGACTACACGGACTGGGGGGGGGGGGGGGGGGGGGGGGGGGGGGGGGGGGGGGGGGGGGGGGGGGGGGGGGGGGGGG
>JAOEHI010048058.1:0-51775 GCA_025447815.1 Percopsis transmontana | reverse complement strand
CCACCCACAACCTGTTTTTTTTTTTGGCTTTTTTTAAAAAAACCCCCCCCCCCCCCCCCCCCAACTTTCTCTCTTTTTCTCTCTCTCTCTCTCTCTCTCTCTCTCTCTCTCTCTCTCGCACACACACACTAAGGCATATGCAGTAATACCATATCCCTGTTGTGTTGGCAGAGGGAAAGTTAATCGCTGCAAGCTGGTCTTGTATTGTTTTCAATTGAGTTGTTGAAACCTGTCTAGTGTGTGTATGAATCACTCCGAGAACAGACTGCATCACTGTACACCGTTCAACACACACACACACTCTCATGCATACAGACACACAAATGGGAGGTCGTGTGCACGTGAGGGCCAGGCAGAGTTTATGGCGGGATTCGGCTCCTTGTTCCCAGCACTTTTATCCCAGTTGGATCCCATCTGTCAAGCCCGAGCAGGCATTTCTCTTTCTCATGAGACAATAAAACCCAGACACTCCTCTCTGTTATCCAGTCGGCTTTATCCGTGGTCCCTGGGATGGAACAGTTTGTGGGGGACACTGGGGCTACAGACCCCAAATCAGCGGTACACACTGGGTGTCTTTGGGATAGGGGAGTGGAATTTAAGGGCAGTAAGGCTTGCCATTTGAAGCTATATTCTCAAATCAGTGTTAGGTACACTATTTGTCACTGACTGAGGTAGTGCAATAATGACAAGGCCCATAATATGGGCAGGAGTCAAATACCCAGGCCACTAGACTATACTGCCGCAAATTTGGATTTGAAAGTTATAGGATGACATCCGGTTGTGTAGTAACTAATGTCACACAGCAATGGTTGGTTCTACAAGAGAGAAGAGGCAGAACTACTGTAAATAGAGTAAGCATACCCACTTATGCTTCAATACAATACATGGGGAAAGTTCAAGATTGTTTAAGTAATCTAAAGTTAAAACTAGCCTATTAATTCCACTTAAAAACATTTCGGTAGACTGAGTTAAATACCTAGGATATTTGTTTAAGTTTAGCTCACAAGGTTCAGTACTAGGCACAGTACTTCTCCAGTCAGTCGTTAGCATATGTTTTATATTAGCAAAAGTTAGTCTAAGTGGTGTATTGTACCACCGTGCAGATTGCTTGTATAATTCTTCCTTGTTGTCTTTGAAAGAATATATTTGTAAAATTAGCTTCCTTCTAGGAACTGAAATGGGGTTACAATACAGCAGCTCTGCCGCCTTAATAATTAAATTGGGTAAGCTGCAGTATAGTTAATGCTCTTTGAGACAAGATGGGACCATACTGCTCACAAAATATTCACTGCACCTTCTGTTTGGCTTGAATACAGATTTAATTATGCTCCCAAATGGTTTGGGATGGAAACCAGTGTTCTGCTGTCTAGCACAGTGCCGTTTATTTGCCTGCTGTATTTGATGCTATCCTCCTGTCACATTGATATTGAATGTCTGAATTAATACTTCAAGATAAGGTTAGGGTTTTATGTTGCTCATACAGCATTGCTGTTTGAAATTTTGTATGAGGATTTCTCAGAGCAATTACTTAAACATCATGTTCATGTGTAATAGACGTGAACTTGGGCTTTTTCTTTGACAGCCTGGAATGGGTTCTGTCTTATAAACTTAACCCTTGTAACCGTTCTTTTCTGTATTTTGGAATCTACTTAAATCATTATCGCATAATTGGGGATTTCATTCGGTTTCTGTGTCATGCTTGCTTTTGTGGGCAAGAAATGACTCCCTAAAGTTTAAACGGACTCCCTGCTTCAGAAAGATCTGTAGGATCGGAGTCCCTTAGGGACTCCGATCCTAGTGCTACCGCCCTCCTAGTGCTACCGCCCTCTGAGAGATGTGGTTTGATTTGCCTTTTATTCCCAACAACTTTTAAAAGGCTAGTAGAACTCGCACCACAACCAGGTGGCATTTAGTTTTACGTGACATGATGGATAAACTGCGGTTATTTTAGTATTGTCAATACTCGGGTTTGTTTTTAAAATTACACAAAATACTGTCATGCAGTTAATATACGGTGCAGTTAATAGTCTGGGAAATTACGGTAATGCAGTCGAAATCATCACTGAAACTTGTGCCAAAGGATTTTCTGATTGACAGTCTTTATGAAAAAAGGAACGAATAGTCATATCATCGTATTGAACAACCAAATACGATTGATAAAATTTGGGTAGTCAGTTATAGCCCTAGAGTCCCTATAAATCTGCTCAGCAATATGTCATGGAAATCAGTGGGAGGAAAGACCTTGATAATGGTATAATTGCATGATAGCTCAGCATATGTAGCTCATGACATGGTGGCTAAGGGCTTGAGGCAACTTAAAAAAGGAGTCAAGGAAACTTGGCCCCATTGCCAGATACCTCCACAGTCATTAGCTTTTCTCTGGGATCCCCGCATTGCCAAGAGCCATAAACACACAGCTTGCTAATTTAGTCTTTCTCCTTTCCTCCAGCACCCCATCATCTTCTCTACATCTGCTCCCTCCATAGTCTCAATCTGCAAAGAATCTGTTTGGAATTGGCCTTTTAATCCCTTTTATGGTTCAGCATTACGGAAGTGGGTTACTGTTTTGCCGTGGCTGCTCCCTTTGATGTGAACACTTTCTTAGAAAGGTCACACTGCTAGCAGACCTCGCTGATGTTAATGGATTTGGGGTTCAAGGCACTGGCGGCTCAGAGGATTATATTAGGCCCGTCTTAATTGACATTCTCTTTGAGGATATAGGTTCCTCTGGTTTTATTTAGAGTTTCACCTATTACCACTTGCTAATTTGCACCAGACACTCACTCATGCATTGTAGTAGATCTGAAAAAAATGGGAGTTTTGGGAGAATCGTCCCACCCTAGCCTTGTTTCCATCCTATGTTTAGCATCTCATGGGTCTCGCCATGTCCCTCTGCAAACTAATTCCTTATTCCTACGACTTGATTGTTAAAACCAGTCACAGTAGTTCATGTGAAATACATAATCTCTCATTGCAGATGGACTAATGGCTCTTTTAATTTATTGGTGCTGTGACATTACGTAGAACTGCGGTTGCTTCACACAGCTGGAATGTAATGACATCAGTGGCTTGTCAACCCTCTAATCACGTCTCTTGGACAAACGCTGTCCGACTCTTAAGTGAGATCAGTGCCAGAATGTTTTAGATTGCCTCGTCTATAGCCTCCCAATCAACCACTGTATTTGATCCTCAAACATGACATTGATTGTTCACCTGTGCTACTGCTGCTACCAAATTAGTCTCCCCTCCAGCTGCTCTTAGCTATGGGGTTCATAGTGGTGTAAATGACAGACATGCTCATCTTTCTCCCCCCTCTTGGATGTACTGAAGATCCCTGAGTCTAAAAGGGAGGAAAACGGAATGCCAGTCCCCGTCTTGTCTCTCCGGTAGACCTGAAATGTGAAGATAGTATGTTTCCACAGATATTCACCACTGTTCTGAAATTTATCAGCGTTCTTGTGGGGACAATTTCCTTCCTTCCTGTGCATTTCCCTCTTACAGAGGTGCCTCTGGTAACCCTTCTTCTGGTGCCTTGTGTCTTACTTGGATTTCTAGCTTTTAAACTGTAGCTACTAATCTAGGAAAATCACCATCTTCAAACCGCAGCCGTCCATGACGTGTGCCTTGGGGAACACCAGTTTGTACGTAGCCTGCTTTTGAGACTGCAGCCTGTGTCTAATGCCTCTCAACAGCTCCCTGACTTGGGCCTGCTACTCTGTTGGCTGGGCCGAATGACGCAGCTGCCAGACAATGTTGTCTTGTCTGTTGTGGGTGACCCAGTGTTAATCACACCACCATGGGTTGCCATGCATTCTCAGAAGCCGACAAACTTCAGGTTTCAGCTGTTGTGCCCACTCCACCAACCCTTACGTCCACAACCTACTCTCACACACGCACACACCACCAGTTGGCAGGGCTTGTCTGAGTGTATTTGGCGATACGGAGACAGGAGCCACGCACCTGGCAAGATGTATAACGGCAGCCCTGTTGCTGACCTGTCGACGCTGAAGGGGGTTCGGCCTCTCGGCCCTGCTGCAGGTCTGATGCATGTCCAGCATTAGAACTGCTAGGGTGGCAATTAGCCTGCAGCGTGTTGAAGGTGGTGACAGGACATTCATATTTGGGATTAGCCAGCTCTGCGAGAGAAAACAACAGGCTTAATCATTCAAATATGAGGGGGCAGGTGGCCAAAAGGTAGATGTCATCGTGCTGGTGATGTTTTAAAATGACAAGGATGATTACAGTTTGTTTGAAGACACCTGGGCCTGCATATGGACCCTCCTCCCAACAGTCTGAACAGCAACGCTGTTTCCAACTGAAGAGGCAGCACGCAGCCACATTGACCTTTCCATCAGAGATTATCACAGCTGGGAGCTTTGCTCTTTAGACTAAACGTCCCAAAATAAACCACATTTGATTGAAGGGAGTACTGAGGATAAGTAAACGTGTTGAACAATGATCTGTTATCAGTGTTCCACTCTGTTGAGTTTTAATTGTCCAAAATTCTTTTTTTTTTCTTGACTAGATTGGGCAGTGTTTGATGGGGAATAAACTAATTTAGCTTTCAGAAATTGAAAGATGAAAGATTCAGTTAAACGGATTGCTAATGTGGGGATTTATTGTGTACCGCAGTGTTAATGTAGTCAATGAATATTGTGACGAAAATATTCGTCAAACACCCCTTTTTCTAAAGAAAATGATGATGGAAAACAAAAAACCCAAAATTTAATCGACATATTTATTGACGACAACTAAACGACACAAACTCAGTCACTGACATTGACAATGCTATAGCCTGTAGTGCGCACACAACAGACTCGTTCCAGTCCAAGTTCTATAACATTTCCAAAGCCTCCTGGCCGTTTCGTTGACTTGACCGTAACTAGATTAAATCAAAATGAAACGACTAATATGTGACTATTAGTCAGACCTTGGGAAAAGACTAGACTAAATCCAAATATCAATTTCAAAATGAACACTGGTGTACTGTTATACACGCGTGTTGTCCTAGCTGTGATGGTGACCGCATGCTGTCTAGATAGTTTTTTTTTTTTTATATATTTTTTTTATTGTGTTTTGACAAGAAACAACCAACAGAGGAAATTGGTTACAGAAAAACCTTTCTTCTTTCTTTTATTCATTAGTGTTTATTATGAGCAGTGTCTTGTATTAGCCTACCCAGTACCCATGGTTCTGTAAATTGGAAATATGTTCCAATGAAGTAAGGTAGCCTCTCATGGACCTTGACACTGACAGCAAGGTGTCTCAGGAGGAATGATTTGGACGAGGGTAGTTGACATAGCAGGGATGCCTTTCCTCTTTCCTGTTGCCATTCTTTCGACTGTCTGCAGGGGTTTAACATGAGGATTTTTACCATTGTGAAAATACTTTCTTTGATAAACTGAAGATGTTGGCAGCTGTATATTCAAACAAAAACTACTTGTCTAGACTGACCGTAAACTGTTGTTAGATTAAACAAATTACGAGTGGCTAACAAACAAACAAATAATAAATGACTACAACCAAGTGTTACCTAGTTGGGCTAGTTTAGCTATGTATTTAAATTACAATTAGGTCATTTAGCAGACGCTTTTATCCAAAGCGACTTGCAATTGCATGGTGCTATTACAAGGAGCTGATAGGGGTTAGGCATCTTGCTCAAGGATGCTTACAGGTAGGCCAACTCTGGGGCTTGAACCCACGACCTTCCGGCTAGGAGTCCAACACCTAGACTATCCTGTCCCCTTTCTTTGGGCAATTAAAGTCATCTGTCATCTTCTACCAGCTGTATTTTAGCAAGTAGCCCATTTTGTTTTGAGGAAAGAACCATCATTATTTGGTGTTCTGTACTGAGTGTACCTTTTTTAAGACCTCCACTGTCAGACTGGTTTTGTCTCTGTGCACAGCTGTGTGCCAGCCTCCTCAAGCCACAGCCATTTTCAGAATCACTCCCTCCCTCTGCCGCGGTTTGAGGGAACTCCTTGACAGAGGTTCTAAATTAAATGTTCATGTTTTAGTAAAATAGTTATTTGGTAAAAACAATAGTTTATAGTCCAGGAGAAACCAGGTTGCATGGTTGGTTTTGGCCACCACAGACTACTCTTTTGTTCTTTTCATACTTGCTTTGAGTGACACCTTGTGCATATATCTGACTAATGCCTATTTTACAATAGAAATATGGACTGTATGTGTATGTATTTTTCTTGAATGTAGTTTCCCCTAGTCGGACCCTACAAGGTCAGAGTAGCCGCAACTGGGTGTGGTAAAAGAAGGACAGGAAGCATTGAGTCTAGGTATGTCAGAGACGGGACATGTCCTGAGTCTTTTATAGCTCCCCTTCCTTAGTGGAAAGATTTGTAAACAAACCAAGGTAAACTTTGCTTTCATAAATCTGAGTTCAAGGCCTAAACAGACAGGCAGTGCACGTTGAGGACGCCACAGGATGGCTAGACCACAGACTGTCCACTGTATGTTGACCCCACAGGACAAACTGACTCAGGCTGAAGGACTACAGCATATGGTCACATACACACTGACAAATGCGCACATAGGCAACCACAATGTACATTTTCCATTTGCGCAATCAATGTGCTTTCATATTTGTAAACCATAATAACTACTGTAGTGCTCAGACCATAACCACATTTTGAGAAAGCAAAAATGCACATGCATTTAATTTATTGGCATAGCTGGTACCTCCTAGGGCTTCCTTCTAACTTAAAAAAAAATTGCATGCATACATGTATGTATGTATGTATGTATGTATCTGCTCACATAATTATGATGCCTGTTGGGAAGATATACATTTTTCTACATTTTATAATTGGATGCTTGGATGTTTATATATTATTATATATTTATATATACAGACATTAGTGGTAGGATTTGAAATTCTGGGAATAAACAATGGCCTTAATTCACAAAGGAGACCATTGACTGTTGCTCTAGACTTACGCCAGTATCAAAGCACTGTGCCGCCAGCAGGCAATGATTAGCAGGGCGTAGCTTGAACCACATCTCTTACAACACACACTTGCACATGCGCACACACACAAATACACACCCGCCCTCAAACCTCAGGTGTGTCCACATGAGACCCGCCCTGCCTATGTGTCTTCAGAAAAGCTAAACATGGGTACTTTGCGAAAGCACTGAACTCTGGTGGACTGCCTTGCTGTATTCTGAATAAAGAAGCTTATTTAAAACAACCAGCATTAGGCCCCCCCCCCCCAATCAAATCACATTCCAAAGTCGTTAATGATGAAGCCCTTTGAAGCTAATATAATTTTGCTAATCTCATTCAGACCAATTGAATTGACCTTCTATTCACCACAATATGACCACACAATCCTGATGGTGTTATTACCACACAATTGAGTTCTCCTGATTTATAGAAAAACGGTTTCATTACATAATGATGTGACAAATTCCTGCAAATTATTATTCAATGCTATTATTCATTTAAGCACTTTTTAAAGAATTTCTCTTAAGATCACTTGTATAATCTATAACGAGGGAATTGGCAGTTATTTACCAATACAAAACTTATTACTGTATAAGTTGTACCTCATTAAGTCACCCTCTCTTTAAATACCAGTGGCTCTAGAGGATTCATTATCCTAAGCAAAATACATTTTTATCTGAATTGTTAGATGACGTAAACATGATTACCTGTTGCCATACAGTCCTTTTTTTGTTTTTATATATATATATATAAATAAATAAAAGTTATGTAAATTGACCAGGGTCGGATGCTACACTGTGCTTCCTGAACAGTGGCCCCTGGCTGAGAGGACTGCTCCCAGAGGCTTGCTATCTGCCAGAGCACCGGCTGGTGAACAGCTCTGCGTTTCCTTCCCATTGCACTTTGCACCGACGCTGTCTGCGACCTTAAGTGTTGCTGCAGTGACGGAAGGCTAAAAAATAAAAATCCACCACTGCCTGGATCGGAACGGAGGATGATGTCATCTCCAACACAACAGCAGCTTAGCCAGAACGTTATTTGCATTTGTTTTGTTTTTTTCATCTGAGAGGCCAATGGATTCTTTCAATACTTGAAAGAAAAAGCATAAAACAATCTGTCAGTTAATATCTCAGGGTGTGTTTGGATGTCTTTTGAAGGCTGATAGTGGCTGTTATGGCAGTCCATTGGCTAGAGGGGTCAGTGGGCCACATGCTTTTCTAATTGCAGCGTGACCTGCAGACGGACACATTCCATCTGTCTGATTTCCCTGTTGATTTTATACCTTTAACATCCATTCACCTCTAAACGCTGCCAGGACAAAATAAGGGTTTCTGTCATCATTATACGTTTTTCTGCTCTGTTTTCTTAATCTACGCTTTAAGTGTGACTGACTTCGCTGTAGAGGATATGATGCTATTTCCTTTTGTCTACAGAGAGTAGGAAATGCAGGGTGTTTAAGTGCTTGTAGTTGGCAGATTTCTATTTCCATCCAGACTCCCATCCCTTAATGGCACACGGTGTCTACGCTTTTGAAGAGTCTGTGTGGGTGCATGTGAACAACTTGGTACAGGATCTTGGGCGCTGGGGGCTCGCTCTCGCTCGCTCGCTTGAGACCCTGCTTTGCTCAGCTCCGCTCTCTGAATTGAGTCTGCTGATGAATGCTCTGCCATCCGTAGCTCAGAAGGGTTTGGGACAGGATGAACTAATGACCTCGGCTCCTTTTGTACCGTACCTCAGAGGAGGAGGGGATAATGCTTTATTCAAGCGGGGCAAACCACCCGGGATGCTCCCTCTTCAAATTTGCCTCGTTCTCAATCTACAGATGCCATTTAGTGCTCGTTCTATGCTTGTACTGTATAGGCATTCCAGCATAGATTAGGCATTCCAGCTGAAGCCAATCCAGTGAACATACAGCAGGATAGTGTTGGTCAGGGCCAGGCCTCAGGACACCTGCAGGAAATGTGTTTTTAATATCAGTGGTGGTCTTTTACATTAACTTGCGTGGTTCTTGTTTAATTCCCATAATGGGCAATGAGCCTACAGGTTCCAGAAGAAGAATCGTGACTGGTGGGTCACCAGTTTGACTGTCCTCCCCTCTTCCCTCTACTGTCCTCGACAAAGTGCAATACTGCTTTTTGTCAGTCTCCTATGAATCCTATCCATTATATAAGAAATCACTCAATCAACAAATTATATTTGAGCGCAAAACGATTACAAAATGAAAAAGGAAACTTTTCTATTGGTTACAATAGGTGTGACTTTGTTATAAGATGATCCCAGCAGGGTTCACCAGTAAACACCGATTGCTAAACACGGCACAAAGCTATGTGATTTGTCCTGGCCCTGCTTGTTTGCTTATTAGATTAGGCCCTGTGGTTGTGATCGGATGGAGACTGCCTTTGTGCGCCCTTGGCCATTCCATGTCACTGAAAAAGGCTGTTAGCTTCTAGCTGACCATTGGCTTGCAGTATTCTCATGACCTCACCTGGCCCCCAAAAGAGGCTCTGCCTAATGATCTGTGATAATGGCAATCCAAGTTGTTAAAACCCATCTCCTTGGCAACCTAGCACTCCAGCACAGTAATTAGTGCGTTGGATCTGCATGGATCTCAACTACATTTGGAAATCTCTATTTGGACATTTGCTTCTGTATATTCATGTATACTGTATGGTAAGCAGCAGGAAGTTGCTAGTTTGAGTTTGGACCTTGTGAAAGTGTTCCAAGGTTGACGGGGGGGAGAACATAATACAGGGCAGGGGAAAGAGTTGGGGTCCGGTATCTCGTAAACTCCTCAGGGGGTTTGCGTTGTAAGCCCTGCATCCTGAGACAACCTGGCCCCAGAATTGGGTTCAGTCAACAGATGATGGATCACGGTATGGGAAATATCTCTGGATCATCCATCATCCATCCTTCCTTTTGCGCTGATGAAACCAGCTGTCTCTGTGACACAAAAGGTTATGAGACTGTACTGTGAAAGTGGTAGAGGACATCTAAGTAATTGTGTGTACACCCAATGAGATCCATGTCATTTCATACTTTTCAGTCGTAATGTAACAATACTCATTACTAATGTGTATCAAATCAGTTACCAATTTGCTATCAAACTATGACCTGTGACCATCCTGCAAGGATGAGAACATTGAAGAGTTTACTCTTTTTCATTTTTCTTTCTTAAACTTCTTCGTCTTGTACCAGGTCTTCTCTAATACGGCCTTCTAGGCTGTGTTTCCAGTACATAGTGGACTGTTCAGAGCGCGACATCTCTGCCGTTGTCATGCAGTTCCTCAACCGAGGAGCTTCAAAGCATGCAGTAGCTGACCCTACTGTCAACAGTCAATGGGCTACGACTAGGAGTGTGTGTGTGTGTGTGTGTGTGTGTGTGTGAATAGAAGGTTACAGGGTTGCGATCCCCCTACCGTGGGAGTGAATCAGTATGCCCCACTTCTTCATAGTCTGCGACAGAAGAGGCCTGCAGAGAGGCATTCAGACTCAGAATTCAGTATGAATATCACTAACTCCCCGTCCACTTCTATCTATGGTGGATGTGTTTTAATATTCCAGAGCTCTGGTTAGTAAGGACATTCCTGGTAACTTTGTTTTCATTGCCAGTCCAAAGTCAGTATTTAGCTTGCTATTCTTTCTTTTGTACATTCATAGTCAGAAGGAATGCGTGCATGTACAGTATAGGTTTCATGTATATTATTATTTTGTATTGTATGTTTTGTATTATATATTTTTTAATTTTGTTTTTGTTTTGCTTACCCTTATCAGCTTTTATGCTATGAAAGTTGTGTGGTTTGTGTATTTTTAGTTTTCATGTACAGTTACTGTTTGTTTTTGTTGCATTCGGTGCTCGGAATCCTATATTCTACCTCCAATTTGACTTTGAACAAGTTCTTATCGTGGTTAAATGACCTTGAGAATGACAAATGCCTTGAATTACAGGTATCTTTGCAGTGGGCCACCATCAGCTAAACTGTCTAAGCCCCGGCGGGATTGTTAAGCCTTCGAGATGCTGAATGCGTGCCTTTATACTATCGTTCCATGTGTTTTTGACATCAGTGGGATTTATAGTACACCTGCACTCATGCGTGAGCTTTGCTTTAGTAGGATGGGTAGCTCATCAATATTCAGTGTTCTCTTCTCGCCCAGAGATGATGACGATTTAATTAAAAGTGTTTCCTTCTGCCTCTGCGCAGATCAACTGGCATATCTCGTCTCCCCAATGCCCTTACAGCCCTCCTGCCTCCATTTTATGTGATAAAATGTGGTGAGGATATTTCCAGCCTCAGATATTTCTCCCATATACCCGGCGAAATTGGGCACTTGTAAAGAGTGGGAATGGGAAATGTCATGGTTGCTGCCCAGTACCCCCACCTACCCACCACCATCACCACTACCACTGCAGCCACACAGTGTCTCCCTTCCCATGGGGCCGGTACTGAAGACGTACCAGGCCACCGCAGAGCTGAGCATCCCAGAGACGGAGGGGAAAATGTGTGTACTCTAGTCTCCCCTATCCCTACAGCAGTGACAGCGTAGCTCTGTATTAAGCAGCTGATTTTGAACTTCCCATTAGCTAACATCTATGAATTTGAGTCGAGGGTTTCAGAGCTTCACAAACAGTTTCTTATAATGACATGGTGAACCTGAAGTATTGGTTTCTGTCCTCATAGAACACCCACTCAAATAAGTATGCCGGCTTATCTAGTAGTGGAAACGGATGCATTTTGAGTGCAGACAGACTGTTGATGTAACCTATTTCAACATCGGCCTGTTTTGACAGTTTTCAATAACAGTAAAATGAATTTAAAAAAAATAGAATGGTGAAATAAATGCAACTGTAACTGCCTGCTTTTGAGTTTTTTGCATTTTTTTTTTTTTACAGCCAGAAATGAATCTAGGGGATTGATTTTTATCACCCAATTAATATTAATTTAATGAAAAAGGCATCTCTTGATAGCTGTTCAGTTCAGTCACTTCTTTGTCCATTGTCACTTCTGCAATGAGTGAAGATTGTCAAATATATTTTATTTGCAATAAAGCAGTCTTTAATTTTGACTGTTTCTATGGCCACCACTGATTGACCAAAGTGGTCTGAATTATACCTAATGGGAAAAAAAACGGTTATTTGCCATTAAAAGGGAAGTTAGCCATGCAGGAGTGTACAGATTTTTGTGTCAGTTATGTTCATCATCAGTCTTTTATCGTAGACAATTCATAGTGAAGACCCTCCCCCACTCTGTATTCATTATTGTCTGGCTCTCTTCTGTGATCTCCCTGTGAGTTAACCATGACAGCTTTTGTGTCTCTGTCACCCTGGTCTCGGAAGTACACTGGGAGTCCACATTAGCGAGCAGTCTAGCGGGAGAAATGCCCCTTTGGTGGCTTGTCCTGTGGTCTTGTGGTTTTGTGTTTGCTAAAAGAATCTGCATTAATTATAGTCTTTCTTCCTCCACTAAATGGTTCATCAAATTAACTAGTGAGAAGCTAATAGAGCGTGTGTGTGTGTGTTTGTTTGCGGAGACGTTACACAACAGAAAATACAAAGAGGGAACACGTGGGCATTAAAAAGTGACGACCAATGCCGCTAGAGGATAAAATAATCCACCAGACTTCTCTAGTGTGACTGTGCTATGCCCACACAGTTGGCCACCATAATGCTTATCCTCTGCGGTGAGCCATGTGGCACAGTGTGAATACCAAGTGTCTGCCATACGCTCATCCCCAGCTCAAGGTTATATGCGTTGGAAGGGCTCAACTCTTGACAGACAATGGCTCCAGTCATACTATTACGTACTATTCCCAAGCACCGATTGACAGTTCACATTCCACTGAACAGATTTTCTTTTAAATGCGGCAGACAAAATACAAAATTACACCCAGAAAGATGGAGCGATGACAAAAGAAGCAGGTTTTAATTAATTGTGGTTGACTTAAATGAGACTGGTCCTGTTGCCAAATAGACCTGCTAAAAGCCTCGCTGGACTATACAGTAGCATTCAGTCAATATTTTATTATGAATGCAAAAAAGGTTACAGTGAAATGTTTTGCATGATATGATCAATTGATAAATTGACTATTGATGATGCAGGTAGATATTTATCCATCCTTTTGAAGCCCTTTTTTAATGCAAATTATTCTTTTCATTTCTATAGTTTACTGTGCAAGGGTGGGAAATAGAACAGAGATTTTCAGTTCAATTCCAGTTTACACTCTCAAATAATTGATTTCCACTTCAATGTTTATTCAGTTAAATCAATGTCTTGAAATAATATTGGGCCTTTTTATGGACGTGGCATGTCCTCATGAGCTCTGGACCTTTTTCTTTGATGAGGAACGTAGACCATTCAAGGGACTGTAATCATTTTTACATTATCGTGGGGCCGCGTTATATAATTAGAAAGGGCTGATTTCCTTGACCACAGCAGGGGCTGAAATTGCAGGCCTTGCCCCAGCCAGGAGAACAGCACACTGAGCGCAGACACTGAAATAGCACTGGCAAGTTTCTGTCTCTGTGTCCCTCTGTGTTGTGTAGCTTTGGTCAGATGGCAGTGTATTCACCGTAACCTACTTCAGGCTGTTCTGCAGCATTTGGAAGACCATCTTTGATGTGGGGCCTCTAGTTTTTAAAACCATCACCTCAAATTACAACTTTGTCATAATCTCTTTAGCATGCGACATGGCTGAGACCTGTATTGCCCATGACCTGGCTTGGTGTACTCCCCCTTTTTTTATTTGTTTATTTTTTTTATTTATTTTTATATATATATATATTTTTTTTTTATGTAGACAAAATAATTTTGTCGTTTCACATGTTTGAAGGTATGGTGACAATAAGGTATTTACTGGTATGTATAAAGCTTGGGTTTATTCTTTGCATTGTTGTAATAAACTCTATGGCTTGTGTTGTTAGAATTTCCCCCCTGTTTAATGACAGAAGGACATCGGCTCTACACGTATCTTAAATTCTCATGTAAAAACTCTTTATTTCCAGTTTTGTTTTAACTGGTTCTCGTTTTTTCTCCCGATCCTTTTTTTTTTTTTAACTGATCGATATCGGCAAACATGGCCCGATCCGGATCCCAATCTATTTCTGAGTTTGTCCAATTCTGTCAAATCCTTTAATTGAACGGAGTCAAATGATTTGAATCTTTAAAAATGCTCTCATCTGCCATCTCTAATTGTAATTTTGACTACTTCAAAATAAAAGTTCGGATCAATCAAATAATATACCAACAGTACATTAACATGTAAATATTCAAGATTATATCCAAGTCGAACACATTTATATTAACTAATATCTTACTATTATCAAATCTGATCACTTATTAATTAAAGATATATTATTTATTTATTAACTTGACTATTTTAATTAACAGAGTTTGCTATCCAGGAAGAAATTTGATCTTAGTACAAAAGATTGTAAAAAGATGTAGATATACTAGTATGGTACAGTTATAGGCCTACAATATTTAAATATTTATTAATAAATCTGATCGGAATCAGCAGCTATAAATATTGAACGGATCGGGATACCAAAAAGTTTATTATATAAGACCTTTTTTGAAAGTACAGCACTTTTTTTTTTTTTTTTTTTTTTTTTTTTTAAAGAATAGCGGACAGTCTTTGGTCTTTCTAAAGGTTTCTGGGCTGAGATATTTTACTGTTTTGTGCACAGAGGCTGCTGAATGAGATTAATATAGATGCAGATCTCCTGCTAGGAGGTCCCACTCAGGTCATGCTGGTGGCAGATCTTGGGCCTTGACTGAGCAAGCGTTTGTTCACTTCACGAGTTGTCCCGGGGTCATGCTAAGGTGTCAGTGCAGCCTTGTCACTTCCTGGCTCTGGCATTCTTCTTTGTTTAAAAGCCCTTTAAAACACTAGACAGCTTTGTGTCCCCCACGGCAAGGCCGATGTCGGCAGAATGCGACTGTTTCGTATTAGCCCTGCAGCCGGCAGGATTCATTACTGTGAAGGGGGAAGCGGAACACTGAGCGCTCTTAGAAGTGTTGCCTGTGCGACGGTGTTCTGCAATTTAGTACAAACCTCTGGCTGCAGACAGGCGTCATGGCTAATGTGCTGAAGTCGCCCCAACAAGAGAACCAACAAGCGTGGTCCTGAAAACAGAACCAGAGCTAATTGTCATTACTGTGGTTCCCCACATCTGCGATTATGATCTAGCTGGGCTTGCTGACGCATGAGCTATATTATTAGAGGTTGATAATTCGTCCATTTTAATTCGTGGTCATGATGAGTGGGCAACTTTGATGCCACAGAATAGATTACCTCGCTCTTTGCTGGCTCTATTGGACTTTCCGTGCAGGATTGGTGCCCAGTTATGCAAGATCTTTTTTTTTTTTTTTTTCTCTCCAAAAAACGAGGGCTTTAGTTCTACAGATGGAGCCAGGTGAAACCAGGAGCCAGTTCATCTGTACAGCGCAAGGAAGCTTTTTCTTTCAGCAAAGAGGACTGTTTGCATGTCAATCAAAGAACATTTCCCAATAGAGACTGAAGCAATATGTAGAAAATGAGACCATATAGCTACAGGTGTACAGTGTATTGTTGTGTATTATGTTCTGAACCAGCCAAACAGGTTTTCAATTCTTTGTGGTTGCTATAGATTTACCCTAAGTAGGCCTTTTGGTGGGAAAAGAAACCTATGAAAGCTGTGTTTATATACAGTATTTTGTTATAGGTAGAAGGGAGTAAAGAAAAAGTTTAAATTCTGTACTCTAGGAAAACTTATGTTGATGTTTTCGAGATTAGGCTGCAGGGCTGTGAGCTGCTGTTGTTATCAGGTCAGTGTACTCATAAGATGTGAGAGGGCACTTTCCCACAGGTTAGGTTATCTCCATTTAGCCTTATCCCTGTGAGTTCAGTACAATGTGGCAATGCTGGATGTTCTATTATAAACCAGGCCCTTTGCCACCTGAAGTCACTTCACCACTACTTCACTACTGAATAAACAATAGGCTATTACGTGCCATTCAGAATCGTTTGCTGCTCATTTGAGTACTGCATATTATTCTAAATTATGAGAAAATTAGACATATTTGATGAATTAAAGTACTACTTAGCCATTCTTGCTGAATGGGTTTGCACACGTTGGATAATAAGCCTTCTCCACACGGACAAGCCAGCCTGTCCACTCAATGAGTCACCCATGTTATCTCGACTCAGTGGTCAATGACACAGCCTTTTTTACCCCGCTAGCTGGGCATCCTTCTCCATGCGCCACTATGGCATGTGAGAATCTCACTGGCCCATGACCTCGAGTTTAAATACACACCACGTGTCTCAACATTCCCATGGGCTTGTCGAGATCGCTTTAAATTTATTTTCACCTCTTCCAATGATCCTCATCTTTTGATGGGTGTAGATATAAAGGCCTTTTGTCAGTTCAACTTCGTAGCCCTCTCTTTAAGACTGAACTTGACAAGGCGAGACCCCCTGTGGTGTCTGTTGCTCAAGTGACATAAGACATTGAGCAGAATTCCCCATGCAAGGCTTTTCAGGTGTTGGTATGGTACTAGCCACTACTTTGTCTTTGTAATAGGTTATTGAACAAGCACTAATGAAAATACAGTTCGCAGCTCCCATTATCATTAATGCCATTGCTCAGTGTACACTGCTCACAATTGATCTAAGGTCTAAAAGATGGTCCTCTCTTGTCAGCAGGTGATGTCTACGGTCATAGCGGATACAGGAAGGGCCCACCTGAAGGAATCCACCAGTCTCAGGAGCCTGGCAGCTCTCGCCTATACACCCAGGATGACGTGTTCAGGCTGAGCCTGGCCAAAGGAGTGTCCATGTCGCTTCCATCATCCCCTCTTCTGCCGCGACAGTCCTACATGATTCCCTTACGTTCCAGCAAGAGATCGCCAGGTACTTATTTACCTTCACCTTTCAGTATACGTATCATCTGCCCGGCCTGTGTACTGAATCAGATTGTCCCCCATTTTTACTCAGAAATATTGTCCAGACCGCAAAAAGGCCTAAAGTCATACTGGTGTGGTTTGTGTAAATGCCAATCTGTCTGATCCTTTTTAGCACCTCTAACTCTTAAAGTTAATATTCAATTTTCCTTTCTTTTCCATTTGTATTTCTTATTTATTATTAATGTAATCTTATCTTGTTTTTAAAAATAAATTCCTGAACAGTTTGAAGCTAACAGAATGACTGTTCCCCTATTTTTCTGTAAATTTCCATTATGGTTAAAAGATTGAAGAAAAAAAAAATATCCACCCAACCACATTGCTGTCCTGGCCCATTGGCCCTGATTACCATGCCAGACACTCCAGAAAGCCTTGGTCAGATTAAAGGCCAACAGTTTAAACTCTACTCGTTTGGGGTTTTATGCTAAAAGTCAGTGGATTTTTTATTTTTTTTAATTAATGTAGACCTAGCCAAAGTACATATTCCTACAGACAACTCTTCAGTATTAAGTGCATCATGACCAACCAGGACAGATGAAAGGCGCTGCAAGATGTTTCTCTCTTTGCTTGGAATTTTAATCCCACCCTGGGAAACGTATCTTCTCTCTGTGGAAAACCCTGTAAAAGTGAAGTTTCCTTTCTACCTTCAGGTGCTCTTGTGTCGATGTTAAACCATCTGACAGCATTTCAGATTTGACAATCTGCATCAGCCTCAAAGCACTGCCACCGCAGCGCTCTAAAACTGGTCAAACTACTACTGGGTAGGTGTTTCCTTGGAAAACAGGGAAAATCAAGGGGGGCACAGGGAGATGGTGGGGACAGTTAGCCCATTGTGGTTCCTGGCAATTGGAGGCTACATGTAAACACATTGTGCTTGCAGGGGTTTGTTTGTGTCACTCTGGCCGTCTTATTTGATCAGCTTCCGTGAGGATGGCGGTCACTATGACACTGCCACTTGTTTACATTTTATTGTCTCTTAATGTGTGTTTACTCAATCCAATTGCCAGCACTCCCCGGTTCCTTCTCTGCCTTGTAGAGAACACACTTTTCAGCAGCTGAAGGCTGTGCAGTCTTCAAAGGAGAGGAGGCCGTTGTATCTGGATGCGTTTCAGTGCGAGAGACGGCAAAGAGGACAGAAACCCTTTAAGTGGTCACTCTGGCCCCCCACTCACATCTGGGACTCATCTTTGGGCTATCTAGCCCTTGTTTAGCTGGCTGGTGCTTTGATCGTAAGACGTGTTGATGTGTAGGGTAAAGGCCTACACAGTGTGACATCTGGCATGGCTTGGCACACATTAGTACATGTGCTCGTTCAAGCTTACTTTCCCACTCCACCCCGCCTCCACGGGAAATTAAATGATTGTTTATATCTAGGGGGTTCAACTTGATTCCATTTTATTGTATTCTGTTTTGAGGTTTTCAAAAGGGAGGAACCTATTCTGAATTCAGTTACAGATTAGCATGGGAACATTTTACCATCTGATTCCCAACTGTTTACATTTGGGAGATTGCGGTCGCGTCAGCCCTTTTTCTTCCCTAACCTTATTTGCAATGATCTATCTCAGCTGTAAGGCTTGAAATCTGACATTGCAAAGCAGAAACATGTTTGTCATTTGAAGTTAGCCTGTTGTTGCAAACATGCTTGCTTCTTGGTTTAGGACTGTAGAATGGGCAGGTGTCAAATGAAATGGAAAGGCAGAGAAATGTGGGATCAATAACTTGGTGCTGTGTGATTATTGCTGGAGTGCTCTACCATTTACGGAACTTACTCAAGTTAAAACACCTCCCACTCCGTAGGCGATATTGGCGCTTCGGCGTGATTGTTCTAAACCCATCAAAGAGAGCGCTGATGGAATGCACATTTACAGTGACAGCGGGGGAGGGAAGAAGGAGATTGAGGGGGAGGAGGGCAGGGTTTGTGAAGGTGAAAAGGGCCCTGGAGAGAGGAGGAACACTTATTAAAGGCTCATTCCCATGATGGCGTTCCGAGGCTCAGAAGAAGAGACGGTGGACTGACAAGAAAGGATGTTGTGGAGGACAGTAAAGGATGAGTGTTGGGGGAGGGTGGACTGTAGGCAGTCCTCCGCTGGCGTCATTTACAGGTAGGTGTGAAAACTCACTGGGAGGGAGTTTACACCTCCAGTTAATAAACGCATACTGAAAATGCCTCAACTCTGTGACAAAAAAGACGTGGGCCATAATGCTGTATTTTCTATTGTTCAACCTTGCTAAACCCTATAGAGGCCACCTTGCGTGACGCTCAATTTAGAGCTTGTGCACCTGATGCAACATCCCACTGTCTTGCTGTCATTATGCAGCATTATGTGGAAGGAAAAACAAGTTTGCTTATGCAAATGTCTACACTACACACTACGGTAGTGTCCTCGGCAGCAGCAGCTTTGGATTGTTTCCTGTCAGCTACCGGAGAGCAATCACCCTCCACCTGGACAGCTATCCCTCTCAACCTTTCTAATACTCATCTGCCTGAATAACACTGTATTCATCCATCTACGATATCTATCCTTCTTCTCACCCTTCTCCCCATCCAACAATCCACACTGACTGTAACAGGAAGTGGTTTCTCCTTTTGTGAAGACATTTCGTGGCTTGGCCTCATTTCCTGACAGATTGGATAATCTACAGCGTTGTGGAAGGCCCCCCTTATTGGGTGTCCTTTTCATGCAAACTTCACAGGGGACAACAGAGAAACATTAAGTTAATTAAGAGCGTGACGGCTGCCTGAGCTACAAAGGCCTGGTGCTTGTAGGCTGCCGTAACTTTGATCGGCTAAGCCCAGATCTTAACCATGAAACACAGCACCCTGACATGTGTTGAACAGGACCCTGGCTTTGCAGTCAGCTTTACAGTTTACAGGGCCACATAAGGACCCCGGGGAGAGGCGTTTTACTACAGGAATGTTGTCTATATGGCACCAGATAACACATTGTCTTCAAGATTGGGTCAGAGTTTAGTGTACTTTCTAAAGACTGAAACCCAACCTAGACACTGAAAATGTTGGACCACACCCAAAATGAACATATTGGTTCTTTTTCATCACTAGGAATGTCCTTGGTCCTCCCTCTGCACTGCCGGGACTCCTTGGCAACTCCACAGTGACCTCCTCTGGTTATGATGGGTCACTGTGCCGTCAGTGAGTTTAATAGCATCTTTTGTCCTCAAGGTTGCACTACTAAGCTGTGTGTTGTATCTAAATGATGACTACTCTGTGGAAGCTGTTGGTGATTGAGCCACAATTAAAATATCCGTCTCTCCCGTGGAATGCTTCTATTCACAGGCACCCAGCCATCTGCAAGATGAGACCTTAAATGGCATTGGCCCAACTCAATGACATGCTCTATTAGTGAAAGTGAATTTCCATTGAGAGAATGCAAGATTGTGGATAGTTGATACATCTGGCACATTTCTAGGTGCATGACCATTCCTGAGTCACGTGGGCAACAATATTTTGATGTCCGTCAGCCTTAATGGGAGCATAAAATAGCAGTTCATATTTATTGCCATTACTGGCGGCCCGTCATTTTAATTGGTATATATGTAATGAAGCATGTGGAGAGTGGTCTTCTTGTATGCCATTGCAGATGAAAATCAACATTTAAGCACTGATGGGGATAAAGTACTTAATCTCAATGTGGTTCCACAGTTCTTTTTCTTTATTTATTATCTATCAGTCATGCAGATGTGCAAGGTTGTGGCCATTTGGACATTAAGGCACCCCTGCTGTTAATGCTGTTGGATTAAATACAATCCCAATGTGGTAAAATAGTGTCTGAATACCTTCACTTAATTTCTGCTTCCTAGCTGGCTGGAGCCAGCTGTGTTTTCAAGCCAACGGATGATTTGACAATGATCTTCTGGTTGACTTCCACCTATTCTCTACTTTCTGTCCTTCATCATAAAGGATATGTGGGTTCTAAGGGTGGTAGCCTATCATGAGTAATAATTAAAATTTTATGCAGAACCACACTAAAGGGCTGTTTATTTAGAAGGACTGTAAATAATACATTTCGTCTCTTTTTTTTTTATTTATTTAAAAATTTTATGCAAAATTATTGATTGGCCAAAACGTTCCATTTAATTTTTAAACCATCACTATTGGAAAGTCATGTCAAAGGCTGACGACTTGTGAGTAGTTGTTTAACCATGGGTAGTTTAACTAATTGTTTTCCAATTCGCTTGATGATTATATTGCAGCCAAAAACAAAATGGGACTTAACGGGACTATTTCTGCATGAATTGAAACACCTCTTCTAGCTGACCAAGTATTATATCTAGAGACTTCGATGTGATATGAATCTTTCATTACATTGTGACTTTCATTTCCGTATTTATTGTCAGCCAAGCACTTTTTCTTGATTAAAATGATAACCTTTTAATATGTTGCTGCCAAATTGTGTTTTTCACTCTTAATGTTAAAGGATGTGGCATTCATAGGCCCATTAATTACCCAATATCCTCCAGGTTCCAGCTGAGAAATATTACAGTGTAAAGATACTCATCTTCTTTATTCTACCAGATATATATCTACAAATCAATTTATCATTCTGACAAGAAGTTAGGATCTCTCTTGGAAGCTGTTTTGATGGTATCTCTCCTCACCTTTTGGGGTATTTGCCAAAAAACAAACTGCCCCCTAGGTAGATATTGCTGCCTGTCTCAAATCTGAACAATAAAACACCTTGCGATGCTGCTGAGCACTATTTGAAAGGTGCCACCCGCTGAAAAGTTTTATCAAGTTCTTCACAAAATTCCTGCTTTGGTAGCTTATCGCATGGAGTCGCCCTATTTAATTCTAGGTGAAGTCCCAAAACAACGGTTTCCTCTGAGACAAATACTGTCATTGGCTCTTAACTCTGCACTTTACCAGGCTCCAGATGTTCATCTTATATTGTGGTGTCATACAAGAGAGTATAAGGAGGGACTGACCTTGAGATGTTTCGAGTTTTTGAGCTATAGAAAACGAACGGCCGTGTTCACAGTGGAGACCAATGCATAATCAACACCAGTTTGCGAAAAGGCATGTGTGAAACTTGACAGGACTGCTAAACATGCTGTGCTGGAAGGATTACCAGTCTTTCACAGAGACAGACGTAGAAATTGCCTTGCCACACAGGATAATTGTCCTAGCCTAAGAATGAGAAATGAATTATACAGTAGTTTAGCGTTCATACACTGTCAAATTCATTTAGAATCCTATATGCATACAGCATGCAATTGATAATTGTTTTTTTGTAAAATCTCAGCTATTTAAAAATGTCCATTTAAAAGACCACATCTCATTATAACAATAATGATGATACAAATACGGTATATCTCACATCCACCAGACGTTCGATAAAAACAGTGACTAAATTGATTATGTTGCATTGAGAGCACGGTACGGCCTCTTTTCCTGTATGTTTTACATTTCACTTTTGAGCTGTTGCTTGACATTTGAGAACATAAAGAGGGGCATTGTCATGAGTGCTTCCAGTCCCATTGCTGCACAGAGAGGACACACTGTCTCACTAGAAAGTTCAAATGTGAAATGCCACATTAAGTGTCAGTCTTGAAGAATGCCCAGAAAATTCCTTGATCCCTTCTCAAGCAAGAACCGCTCTCCATTCCTTCCCAAGAGTGAACAATGTTCTGTTTTTCACGTCTGTCACTGACATCAGCTGGACATCATTAGTATTCTTTCTTTTTTTTTTCCGCGTGCGCGTCTCTGTGCTAGTTGACAGCTCGCTGGTTTAGGCCTCCTGGGTCTTATATAGTGTATAGTGAAGGGCCGGTGTGCAGAGGGTTCTCAACAGTCACATCTCGCATGGCTGAATCTCCCCAGAGATCCTTTCTCCTGCTCGTTTTTCTTCTTTCTGTCACTCTCCTGTCACTGTCTTACCTTGCCCCCCCCCCATTCACCGCCGCCACCATCCCCTTCTGTTTATTTCCTTTACTTTAGAGTTTTCCATTTCAATCTCAGGCAGTTAGCTGACACTTGATTCAGACAGTTGACTATCAGTTTACAACATCTTGCTCAGGCACAGTTGGCTCATCAGACATATTGTCCTAGTTTCCATGCCAAACATTTTGTATAATAATCCATTAGATTAGAAATATTGTTATTAAAAAGGTTATTTTGAACACCTAACAGTGTCTTTGTTGTGGGCATTCCAACGCAATAAAGGCAGAATCATAATTTGTGAAGCAATAGAATCATTGTTGTCCAATTGTATAGCTACCCACCAGAGGCCTCCTGGAGGAATTAGAATCCAATGCGATTCTCTCTCTCCTGTCATTCACCATAGTTGCGTCATCAGTCGTTCTACGTGCTTTGATGAGCTCATGTCTGCCTTTTGGCGGACATCACACTGAGATGATACTTATTTGTCCTCGGCGTGGGTTATGTGAAGAACGCCTAGACCTCATGCATGTTAATGTGTTATGATTGGCTCCCGTAGTAAATATGATTTCCCCTTCTGGAGATGTGGCCAACTTGATGGCAGTGGGAGATATGATCACATGCATTCTCCAGGGGCGCTGCCATTTTCCCTCCAGCACGGTTATGCTGTGCTTGCTACTCATGAGCCAAGATCTTTAATTGTAAAAAGACAAAAGTGATGCACACATGGAACACATTTACATTCTGGATTGTACAGCCAGAGACTAAGAAAATGAGCGAGTATCTTTTCCCTTCCTTTGTCCTTCGTGTGCGTCACCCCCCTTGACAACCCCCCACTCCCTCTCTGCTTTGCAGGCTTTTTCATGCTTATTAAAGATGGGAATTGCTCGTTCGGCAGGTTCTTGAGTGCAGAATGGCAGAGCTGTAATGGCACTCTCAGGGGGTCGCAACCATTGATAAAGGCTTCGGGGTAAACACGAGCGCATGTAGAGTCAGGAGATTTATTTTTTTCCTTAATACCTCTCTGTGGGCTGCCTTTCAGACCTTGGCGCCCAGTCGCTGTAGTGTTGCTGAAGGACCTATTATCTATATTAACAGGGACCCAAAAGTCCCCCGACACCCAGTCATGTGTAGATCCTGTGTGAGTTCCTCTTAATGCTTTGTGTAAACTGAATGTGAACTCAAGCATATGGTTTAGATTATTGACACTGTGCCCCCCTGCCCCCCTGTAGTTTTTAGATGAAATACTAGTCTAGTTAACGTGCCACAGCCAGTGTGCGATTGTTCTTCAGTGCGTACCGGAGCTGAATGCATGTCACACGCAGCCCCTCTCCTTCTCTCTGTAGTTCTATTTTAATAGGGTCTGTATGACTCCTGGCTAATGGTTTGTGCCTGACCATCTGCAGATGAATGGAGGTTTTCAGTGCACAACACTGGGCAGTGTCTGCCAGACAACAGGCCAACTTGGCTGACCGGCTTTTGGCTGAATCCCCCCTCTCTACGTCGACCCTATCCATCCACAGTCTGAGTCGGTGTGCAGCAGCTCGCATCCGTTTGATAGATATCCAACTTTTAGATGTCGGGGCTTTTCAAGACCCATCTCTGAGGGGGCTAGTGTTTTGGAAATCAATAGCCTTGCAGCCTGCAGTGTCTTTTGGCTAGCCTAGACAAGCCCAGGTTTCTGTAGTGTACCTGGAATCTCTGTGCTGCTCCTTCTCTGTGATAAGAGGATCTAACAGCAGTGACCACAACACATCAGTTTTAGAGCACCACCCTTTTACTCTGCATGTATAGGTCATGCATCCATAGAGGGCAGTGTGCATCAACCTCATGCATCCGCTCTGCCTTAAAAATGGCTACTGTAGCAACAATCCTACCTTGCAGTCGCCCACCCAACCCACTGTTCTCTCGGTATCTCTCGCCAAGATCACGGCTGTGGCTTGGGGGATTGTTCCCTCGGACTTGGGGAGGGAGAGGTGTGTGTGTGTGTGGGATGTGGTAATAGGGAATTGCTATCTCTCCTCTCCCATCTAATCTTTGTGTTATGGCTGGGGTTACACATGCAGTCATCTGATTATCGGCGGCCGGAGGAGGAGACCTCCATTTGGTTACAGTGGGTCATGACCAGCGAGGAACACAGCAAGGAGGAGGCGAACTCTAGAGCTGCATTATCTGGATTTATGGTTCTGAAACCTCTGTTCGCGTCTATTTTCTCTTCTTTCTTTTTTTTAAGGATTATTCAGCACAGTTCCATTGGCTCGCTCATAATTTGGGTTTTTGCTCTTTGATATGTTGTCACATATCAACATATCAAAGAGCACACTATACTTAATGTTATTTAGTATAGTGTCTTGGCTGGATATCAAGTGTGCAAGACCAAACCCCTCCATGTTCAGAAAAGTTTTGTCACTTTTCTGCTTTTATGTCAATCTACATCAGGGCAGAATGAAGACGGCTGCAAAATACTGTGTGTAGTGTACATAATTTGTACAGAGCAAGAAACAAGGTTTTTGTGTCTGCGGAGGCTCCAGCTAGGGAGTCATTTATGATGGAGTCAGTCGGAGAGCGGAGTGTTGAGCTAGATGGGATTGTTCTAATCCTTTCAGAGTGCAGATAAAGGCAAGGGAAAGTGCTGCTCACCGAACAAACCCAACGTCCGCATGAGCACGCTCCTGTCCCAGATACATCACCTGACTCGCACCGGGACGCCTGGTTCCTCCACTCACCCCACCACGGCTCTCCTCGCGGCAATAGGAGGACACACACTTGTGAGGCGCGACGGCACAAAAGCTCTCTCTGTCCTGTGTTGCTCCCATGCGCAACACTGCACACACACAGAAGTTCACTAAGAGGTTAATTGCTGAGGTTTCCTGCTGTAGTTTACATTCCCTAGGTAATGGTGTTTTACGGGGAGGCTCTACCTATTCTTTAGGTTGTCAGACGGAGCAAAAGTAACTGTCGGGGAGTGTGCCCGCACGATTGTTTTGCGAGCACGACAAGCTTGTCCCGCCAGTTACGCTACTGCCCCTCATCTCCAATCCCATCTGGAACCCGTTAATCCAGAAAGAACTCTCACTGTGTCTCTCTCTTGTACTCTTCTCTCTCTCTCTCTCTCTCTCTTTCTCTCTTTCTCTCTTTCTCTCTCTCTCTCTCTCTCTCTCTCTCTCTCTCTCTCTCTCTCTCTCTCTCTCTCTCTCTCTCTCTCTCTCTCATTTATATATATATATATTCTCTCTCTCTCCCTCTCTCTCCCCCCCCCTTCCCTGTCTCTGTGGCTGGTGCTGGCAGGTCCAATCAGAAAACCAAAGTATGTGGAGAGCCCTCGCATTCCCTCCGACACTATCGTCTCAGCGCTGAGGAAGGTAGCCGATAACAAGGAATCCTCCCACAATGGTAAGTCGACATTGTGTGCGCCTGTATGTATGCGTGTGAGTTTGTATTTTCTCACCTTTCATTTGCTGAGGCATTGCGAGAGTAAGGTCTGAAATTGAATAGAACATGTAACCTACATCCCATCATCTGGAATGCACAACTTCGCCCTCATCTTATGTTCTATCTGTCTCAGATGTGAATGTTTGTTTCCTGTGAGGTCAGGTGCAGGTCTTTGTTGTTTAAGGGAGTGCCAGCCTCTTAGATGAGTAGTGTCAATGTAGGTGTCTTTACATGGGAGTTCTGTTCTAGCATGCAGTTTCTTATACAAACACAGGATAGTGTCCCAGTGTCTGACTCCTCTGTAATTGAAACAGTTTTCCTGCTGCACGATATTGTATTGTCAGGATAGACAATACAATATCGTGCAGCAGGAAAACAGTTTTAATTACAGAGGAGTCAGACACGGGGACACTATCCTGTGTTTGTATCAATACGCTTGGCGCTTTTAGATGCATAGACGGAGTCTGTTTTTTTTTGTTTTTTTTAAACAACACTTTTAATCACTTAGCATGGGCTTTGTTCACATTTTCGTGCACGTTTTTTTTGTGAGGCTTGCCTGTTATTGTAGCCTAATCGCTCCTGTGTCCGATCCCATGTGTTTGTGTGTCTAGGGGTAATGTTCCACTAAGTGCTCTGTTTTGATTTCCAGCAGAGCAGGGCGGGGTTAAATTCCTACCATAAGCTTGCAACTGTTGCGGGCAGCATTATCTTTAGCAAAAGGGAACTCTGCGCGAGCTGTCCTCCTACAATATATGGCTCATGTAAACAGCCGGACTGCAGCCCAGTCATTGTTGATTGTTAAATACCAGGCCAGGAGGGTGCGTCTGACACTGAGCTGGCATGCAGTGGATTTAAGGGTTAGACAGGGCTACTGTAGGACAGTGGGCGCCAGCTAAATATCGTCTTGTGCCAGCTAGCCAGTGTACCGACACTGTTGTTGACACCAAGCTGTTGACATTAGCTGCCTAGCTGTCACTTCTAGCTGTCACTTGGCTAACTCATTCACTGAACTATTGGGTGGGCTCCATACCTGAAGAGCCCGTACCCAGAGCTTCTGTGCAGTTGTACGAGAGCTGTGCCTGGGAGTTCCCAAAGCAAACTGTTTGATGCAGAGAAGCTCACAAACGTAGTTTTTCTGCGATTTAGGAACAGTCATCAGTGCAATGACATCAAGTTAGCCCAGAAATAGACAGGCTCAAGGTTGTGCTAGGACCCCTTCCGTGCATTTTCGCCATTCTTCAGTACCCTAACCGCCCTTTCATACCCTGACTGACATACCCAGCAGGGAACTTCACACATGACATGCTTTTCACACTATTTAGGCGCAAAGCTGACACACACGCATGCGTATTTTAAGGGCCGTAGTCGAGGTTGTTTTAAACCTGTCTGCTCTATTCAGTCTCTTCTAGGATTTCAACCACGGCTAAAATTACCCATCAGTTGATGCACCAGGCCTAAACATCTCACAAGCGTGTGACAGATCTGTAGTCTCTCGACAGCTTGTACCATCTCAAGCCATGGGGCCACAGATCCATCTGACTAAGAAAATGGGGTCATTCAAGGCCATAGTTTTGTGAAGTGAGTCCCTACATGAGCAACTGAAAGTTGTGTGGTGACATCAGAGATGAGTGGCTCTCTGGCTCTTGGCTCTTTGCTTTCTAGCTTAGGGAGTTAAATCTAAATATTGACTCAGCTCTCAGAGAAATAACTCGTGTCTTCTCTTTTAAGGGGGGATTTGAGATAGGAATGTATGAAAAGGGCAATTGAATGATGTGTGCCTACCTAGAGGTACAGTAAATCCTAGACATGTATAGACTGCTGTGGAACCACCTTGCCACCTCAAACCAGACTCCTCTCTCCCCACGTCAGCTAGAGCACCTTCAGAGGAGGAACGCTCACTACTGAGAAACGCCAGCAGTCTGAGGAATGAGCCAAAGGTTTTCGCTAATCGCGTCAAATCATGTACAATTAGGAACTCAAAAAAAACTGGACTAATGGAGGCCTGTTGTGGCAGCCCAGCTGCCATGCAAGGCCAGGTGCTTAGCAAAGAGTAGACATGTCTGCTTCCACTTGCATACACTCACACACACCTACTCTTTCTCTTTGTCATTACACACATTCACGCATATATGAGGGTGGGGTCTGACTTTTAGGGGGCGGGGTCAGGTATCGTTTGTGTAATCTCCCTCTTGAAACCAGGGAAGTTTAGCTTGTGCCATTTGAAATGTTTATAACAAGCTCAGTGTCAATTTGGAATGTCGATACTGTTTGGAATCATAGTCTTGGAATATCCATCAGAAGTTTGCACCTTGAGAACTTGGTGACTATATGACCCCCGATCGGGACGGTTCTGAAAGTCTAGTGAAGGGGCTTTTTGTTCAGAGTGTGCCGAGGGATGCCTGTGTTCAGTTCCTGAAAGCCACACTTCACGTCATTCAAAAAGTTACAATACACTATATGCCATATAGTCAGGGAGAGGGGGGAAGGAGAGAGATGTTTTATTGTGGCATGTCTGGCTTCGCAGGACCCTGAAGTGTCTAAAATGCTAATGTCATTCTGAAGACATTTTAACGCTGTGCGCTGTTTAGTGTTTAATTTAACTCTTGCAGACACATGGTTAGAGCCCACATGTTGGGTCTGAAGCTATTCACTTGTTCCCCAGCCAGGTTTTGGGTCGGGCCGTTGGCTTTCTAATGTGCTCTATTATGAAACACATGATTGACTTAGAAAAGAATTGTGTGTGTTTGGGCCTAAAGGCATCTCACTGTGCTCTGTCTTTAAAGAAGGATACAGTTTCCTGTACCCCGTGTATGACAGGCACACAGCATTGGTCCAAGTTGCCTCAGCTGTGATTTCTTGAGCTCTGTCTCTGTCAATCAAGGGAACCACAGGTCTGCTGTTTTCCTGCCCTCACCCTTCTCCCCTGCTGCCTACACGTTGCAGATCCACTGGGCCCTCAGCTCAGAAACTGTACTGAAATAGGCTGCTATGAGACCATGACATGTTTAATGTACATAAAATGACACATCTGGTAATATGCCTCTGCCTGCTCACTATCAACTTGAATACGGATACTTTTACTGGTCACAGGAGATATCGGTTGGCATGTTGTAATGAATATTCAAGTAGGGTTTTAACATGTAGCCAAAACTGAAGGTGGCAATACTGATATATTAGAAGTTGGGATAAGCCGTATACCTGTATATACCATGCACTACACCAGTGAAAATATCCACACACATTCTATACTCTTAAACCTCATAAACCAGTAGGGAGCAGTGGTGCTCACTCCTGTTATCCAAAAAATTCTTGTCACTTTATTAGAAACAGCGATGCTCTGAATTGCAACCTGAAGGGCTAGCTGATTGGCTTAGTGACTGAAAGATGAGGTTGGAAAGTGACCAATCAATTGATAGTGTTAATCGTACGTAATTCAAGCCTTCTCCTAAACTGGGCATGCAGCAAGGGAGTACAAAAAGCAAACGAATATTCATTAAATTTCCTCACGAATTGCTATTGGTAAGGGAAAGTGTTTTTCACCTACCAAGGGGACCCTGTGGGTCTGTCGAGCACAAAGCGCCTTTACAAAGCGCTAGCGGTTTGCGCTAATGCTCAGGATTCGGCACAATTGTGCAATCACTGTTTTCCCACTACATGTCAATGCAACTTATGATTGTATCCAGGCTTCATTCATGTGTGCCTCTCCAAAGGGCGAGCGACGTTATGACAGCTGAGATTGATGAGCTGTAATTATTGTTAGCTGCAGCACAGTGATAGTTTAATCCCCCCTCTGTGGCTTGTCAAGGTCTTTGTTGCTGTCCTCTTTTAATCAACAGCAAAAGGCTTTTGTCTGTGTGTGTGCTTGTTTGTCAATCCCCTTGTTTGAAAAGAACGCTTCATTATTGCGTGGCTCATCTGCTTTGATACTCAGGGTGCATAGTCGTTGGGTGCCGTCCCATGGCACCCTCTGGCATCATAAAACATTGGTTCTCAAATAGCAATACCCCAGTGGCCCTCCCCTTACAGCCATGTGCACCTTTTGTGTACAATTGTTTCAAAACATAAACAGGTTTTTTGTGTTCTGGGGACAATCTGTTGAGGAGTGTACCTTCAAACGTGGATGTCAATCAAAATGCCGTAAAAAGCCCCTGCCCTTCACTTTATCAATATCGTATTGATATACTTTAGTATTTATACCTGCTCTCCCACGCTCCCCACTGCAATTCCTTTCCCTGCGCTTTCCCACACAATGAATCGGTGTGTCTAGGCAAAAGAGTGCAGCGGCTCCAGCTCTGGAATGTGCAATAGGAGCGTAGCGCGTGCTTTAAGGGGCACGTTATGCCCATACCTCTGAACTCTGACTGGGAGTATGGATTCGTGCTTCACTCCAGTGTTCATTAAACGCGCTCCCCTGTCGGTGTAATGGACCTCCAGCTGCTAATGAGCCCAGCCTGAGCCCATACAGTTTGCTTTGCAGGGAAAGAGCACCGAAAGCTCCCCAGGCCTGGCCTGTTCACCGCATCTTCCTCCTCTTTTTCTGGTTCCCCCCCTATCCTCGTTCAATTCCTCCGACACTGCGCTGCCAGTGCTGCCGTTTCACACCTGCTCATAAACCTCCCGAGGAAGGAGTTAATGATGTTTTGTTATTTGTCTCTGTTCGGTCCACTATTATTGAAATAGCAAGGTGGTTTCAGTGAGGTCTTGTGTTTTTTCCATATCTCGAGGCCACTTGGAAGACTCATCAGATATGGAGCAGAAGGAACTCATTTTCCTTAACCGGGCTGCCTCTGGAAGCCATTTTGTTTCCTATCTATCCCCCAGCCCCGAGAGATACATGAGTTCCTTGTTACTGCACTACTGTCTGATTTAGTGTACCGGTAGTTACAGGGTATTTGTTTATGTGGGAGTGTTTGTGTATCATAGAGGGTATAGATAGATTATCCACAATCCAACACTGCTTTTAATAAACTGGTACCAACATGCGTATTTACTGTCAAGTTATCCCCAAAAAAATACAATAAAAAAGGGACTATAAAGACTTCCATTGCTCCTTGGTAGCAGAAAGTTGGCATGGCAACCAATAAAACGCAGATAACCACATCGGCATCGCCATCCAGCTAACAGCTGGTCACCGTCTCGCAGGCACATTGCTTGGTTGCTGTTTTAACTTACAGATTTCACAGGTCTCACAGCGAAGGCACTATTGTTGCTGCAGTGTCCTGCTTATGACATACAAAAAGGATTGATATGTATTCGGACAAGGCTTTCTCCCATAACAGAAAATGGAGAAGAGCTCTCCAGAGATTATAAGCTCTCATCACAGAGGATAAAGAATGTTTTTCCCAAATGGAAAAAAGATAAGGAACATTAACTGCATACACAAGTGTTCCGTCCTACAGAAAATAATAAACAAGGTCTTTCAACTTGATGGAAAGTGCTCTCCTTATCAGTCAATAGGTCACAAATGTTAATAGTGATACTATACTACATTGCTTCTAGCTGTTGGTGTGCTGTCTGCAATAGAAGGTTATCATTCTGGATGTGCCAGTCTGTGTGCATCATCCCTTTTTATTGTTCACGTAGGTAGAACTGTACTAGCACTAGAACTATGCTAGCAACAATATCGCACCTATAAGGTATGTTGTTTGCATAATTCACAGGCCTCTATAGACATACAGGAGCAAATAAACACCTCAGATACAATGTCTGTCACATAATAGTTAGAGCAAGCATAGTTTTAGAGCAAGTTTACAGAAAGGTCAGTGCTTTCACGCCTCTTTTGGCAGTTTCATATGACTGTTAAAACACCTGTCTAATGCTGGGGTTTAAGAGAGATTTCCACCATATCAGCCAACTCCATCGGGCTTTTATTCCCCTGCAACTGAGTCTACGCCCTCCTCCATAGGATAAATTTTATGAAGATTTCAGAAATAGTTTAAAATGAGTGAAGAAAAAAACGTTTAGAGGATTTAGAGGCCAAATGAGGTCAAGAAATCAAGACATGGAGTTTTATTTGCTTTCTCTTGGACACCAAATTGACACTGCGTGACAATGGCAGTGTCACACTATAGACAATACAAGGTTCATCCTTGGTTGCAGAAACAAAGTTTTGTCTGCGTGTTGTAATGAGATGGTGTGTTCCCATGCACAGTCCTGCTGGTTAACTTTGATTTGTTGTCGTCCCAACAATATAACACAGCTGTATTTTATGCTTAATGTGCATATTTGTGTTCATTAAAGGTATTTTACTGCTAATAAATGTTCCCAGCTGTCATCCCGCCTGGCAGCTAGATCATTACAGCAGGAAGTACTTTGACCCTAATTTCCTTCTGCACACGGAATCTGTCGGTTGTCCCAGCTAATAAGACTCCCACTTGTTTGCAAATTAAATTCGGTCCCAATTTCTATTAGCAAAGGTCACTCACTTTTGCGCAAGATATTAGTCAAATTTCATCTCAGTGTTGGCATATAGATTTCCACTGGCTTTATAAATCGGTTTAATTTATCAAAATGAGTCAATATTCTCTTTCATAAACAATGGGAGGGGTTGGTACATTTATTTACTGTATCCTCGGCTATTGTCTTTGTTCTATCTATGGTCTGATGCAAGTCTACTCATGGTTTTCCACAGTAAGTACTCCCAATAGAGCAGCAATAGCGCCTATTCCATGCAGATACTGATTAAGAACTCGTTACTAATACATAGGTAGACAACTTCCCCAGCGCTACAAAGTTTTATTGTCCTTATCTTTAGTTTTAGACATATCATATGTCTCTATTCAATTTGAATGTCAATTACTTGTTCAAGCAGGGTACAGATGGTTGGCCTATTAACTGCAAAAAAGAAAATGTACACACAGAAGTTTGTTTCAGAAACATTTACTGAGGTAAAGCTTTAAGCATATGTGTATATTTGGCTCTTGCAATGCAACAGCTGTGACTGGTCCACCTTGAGACTGTAGAAAGCCAGAAGCTCTGCCTCCTGACCCGGACACTGCCTTTTCGCCCATTTAAAGTCTCATAATAAGGGCAGTAGGGAAGGTGTCAGTGTGTGTGTGACTCACCTGCTGCGCCCCGGGTGAAATGGCCAGAGAGCATTAGCAAGAGCAAACCTAATCTCCCAACTCTATGGGGCAAGCTAGAGGCACCGGCCTGGGTTCAGACCAGCGTCAGGTTATCATCGGTGACAGTCGGACTTTCCCACAGTCAGGAGGCGCTGCACTGCTGATAGTATTATAAAACACCACATCGTAGGACCACTCAATAGCAGCCATGTATTCCGGCCTTTACAGGAACACACAACACCTTAAGGAACCGAACATACTGAATTTGGTCTCTGTGGGCTTTATATTATCACTGAGGTATGAGGGTTGATACGATTGCATTTGGAGCTAAATAGATATTGAGGTACTCTAAAACAACAAACTGTTATGAGAGTGGAGCTTACAGCACCTGTGCTATCCTCACTGAGTTGCTATGCTGGTATAGTGTAATAGACCTAACTTGCTGCTAGTACACTAACTATGATTTATGTTGTGGGCTTGGCTCAATTCCCATGCGCATACCGTGCTGCTCTTTTACGGACACTTCTTAAAAAGGTCCTAGGGGACATATATCTCCCAGGTTTATTGTGAGCGACATGTAACATTTATGTGGCCCCTAGTCCAGCCTGAATGGAAACTTATGTTTCATAGAAAATCTCTGAAGAGTGTACATAATGCTAACGTTCTGATGTATTCATGTTCACTTTGCTTCTCTCCATTACCTGCTGCAGCCATATTCAGTTTGAAAACACCGGCACTGTGCTTGGCTTCATATTGGCTTCACAGCTGGAGTGTCCCTTCTCGTATTCATCCTCACGCACACACACACAGCCTGCTTTATGTCTGTTTATCTTCTGTGTTCTGTGGGTGGGATTGGACAGTGCAGGGACCACCACAATTGCAGCATAGATTACGCTGATACCCGGCAATGTTGCTCTGAAGGCAGATGCAATTAGAATCTCATAATACTTCAGATGCTATCAACTTCCTGAGTAGGACTGATTTTAGGGCTGAGGCTGAACCATTCATCTTGCAGAGCCATAGCTAAAGCACATCGTTTGAGATCAGTTTATGTAAATATTATGGTGCGTCAATTTGCTTGTGTTGATATTAGCTTTGTGAACATAATATATTTTTTCCTGTACTATAAAGAAAACAAGCAATACGCTTGGACACACTCAGACAAACGTACATGAAAAAGGTGCAGTAATGCATACTAAAATTATTTTCAGGCTCAGTTATCTAGGATCATGCTGGTAACATCAATAAACTTGTTCATTCAATCCAATGATGATGTTGGTTTGACGTTTAGAGTAGTTATATTTACATTGAGAAATACCTGTAATATGTACTTGCTGGATCTGTAATATAATGTCTCAATTTACTGCAAGCCATAAAGTTATACATGCATTCTGAATCCATTTGAAGCAGGTGGTCATTTTAAGCCAAATTGTATTCTCCATCAGTGGCACAGATATCCCTAATGTGATCCATTTTGTATTCATAAACAGAGATGGGAAATGCCGTGTGGATGTGCAGTTGACCGCAGTGAGCTGGGAGTCCCTTTGGTTTCCATTGAGGTTAAATTAGGTTGCCGAGAGACTTCTGGCAAAAAAATAAATTGATAACCAAACAAGAGCTATTGGGTTGGCTGGAAATGCACGGCAGCATTAATCCTGGTCCATGGGTCTTACATTTGACACATGTGGTCTCCCCTAACTGAACTAGAATGGATGCGAAGATCATCTGTGGAAAGGGATGAAAGGAATTCCCCAAGTAGCACTTCCGGATGGTATGTGCTGCTCGTGCCTGAATATACAGTAGGTGACTGTCTGTAGCAGGGCATCTGTCTCTGAGATTCCTCGCTGTCATCCTGAAGACATCCTTGACCCCCGGCACAGTGTGATCTCAGGCCAGAGTTAATCTGCTGTCCTCCCGAAGTTTTACACACATTCTGGTTGCTGAAGTTTGGAAGATTAGCGGCGGGAAAATATCCAAGGACAAGTTTAACAATATTTTACCTTAGAAAGACCAAATGGGCCAAAATGTCTGAAGGCAAAAGTAGTGGAAATACAGTATGCTTGTTTTCATAATTGATTAATCGTATTTCTTTGATTATTGGGTTAATTATCATGGTTTAATTTAGACCAGAAATGCCATTAAAGTAATATAATAAATACAAAATCGTGGTAAATAATTATTAAGCTTAGGTTATCTAAACCCAACATTTTATAATTATTTTAGAATTCACATGGCATATGTTTTATACAATAGGCCTAAATAATTATTACATTAAATATAGATGGATAGATTTCCTGTTAATCTAATAATGAATCATTGATCAACTATTTCAACCCTAAATTAATGTATTTCAAGTTGCGTACAGCAGTTGGAGCCCATCTGTTCCCCCTAGTTTTAAACAGATGCCTTTTGATAAATGATTGGCAGATCTTCTTCTTGTATGAAACATCGATGAGGTTCACAGTAGCACCAGCTGCATGTTTGTAACCATTTGTTTTAAGTTTCTGTGAAAATACTGTAGCCTGTTCAAATTGGTGCTCGCCATTTAACCCAGTTTTATGTAACAGTTATGTGTGCAATCATCTTGATTAGTCTCTTCTTTACAGATAATTATGTATAAACACAAAGCCATTCCAGCTGTTTAAATGGGTGGTGGATAATAACAACACGGTGTAGCTGCAGCAGTGACGCAAACAATTTTGGAGGACAGGAGGAAAACCAGCCCAAAACTTCATGTTGTTTTACACTACTTGGCTACTTGTCTCTCTTTACAGTAGGCTATGTTGTTCTTATGTTCAAATGTAGCAATAATCCAACTAGCAAACTTACTAAATGCCTTAAACACAAGGTTCCGTTTATCCAGCCCAGACTACCGGTATAAATTCAAGTAAAAAACCTTCTATTCCCAGAACAGCAAAATGAGTAATATCCCATTTGAATGCACTTCCCTTAAATCTGTCGTGTATTGGTATCACCAGGGCTGTAGTTGTGGTCCACCTTAGTTCTTTGCAACAACTTTATTAATTGCCATTATCTCTTTTAGCATCTACTAGCCAAGAAACATTCTTGCATGATATCATTAATAACCCCCTCCCTCAAAATTATGATTAGGTATTCACCTAGTCAGCTCCGGTGATTGGTTAGGAGCTAAATCCATCTAGACCCATCTGGAAGAGGTTCATCCTCCCTTACTGCAATTCAGTCATGTTAAAAGCCAGGACTCACGAGCCACTGGGGTAAGGACCTTTTTAAAAGGGACATGAATTGGAGGGCTAGGGAGGTTCGACCTCCTTACGGTAGGGGGTACTGTTGGTATTTTGACACGGGGAGACGATTTTTGTGACTGTTAAAATAGTAATTTTATTAGTATTTTTACATATTGATCTTTAAAATTTACGTGCATTTATTTTTCTCTTGCAAGTTTATTTTTCTCTGAGATTTTAGGGAGGATGGTCCTCCCTTTCCTCAATAGACAAGCCTCTGCTGAGCTGCAGCATGGTGTTTTTCAAGAGACAACCGATGAGAGTGGGTTTCTTGAGCATATTTACGAATTGCAGTGCCTAGAGCACGGAGTGCTGCATGTTTAATGTTGGCTGGGCCCACGAAAGGGCACCTGTTAACAACTTGTATATCTCAAAGACAGAACAGATGTTTTCTGGCACGCAGACGGCTTGGCTAGCTGCCTCCGAAGAGAAAGAACCCTTGCTAAAAGCAATAACGAGTGTCTCAAGGCCGTTAACGGACTCGCTTTTCCAGGGCTAATGTAATCATACCCAAGAAAGCAAAGAGGCAAGGTTTTAGAAAGCTGCACAAAGGCTGCTTTATGTTATAAGACCTCTTGATATATCGATAATGGCACCTGCTCTATCAGTTGTAACTGTAGAACTGCAGCAGCCATCTTGATGTATTAAACACGTGTCAAAACTTGCAAATATTAATTGGTACCTAAAGATGCTCTTGGTGTTTTCTGTAACATTACAGTTGCAAACGGAGTAGTGACAGAGGGGATAAACTACTCGTTCGTAAATAGATCTCATGGTCCTGGGAGAGGAGGAAAACCAACAGAGGCGCTAGCATTGTGAAGGCAGCATACCGGAAATGAAATGTTTTCTGAGGGCAAAAGGAAGCGCTCTGGGAGGAGGTGATGAGTAACGTGTTGTGTCCCCCTCCCTATCACACAAACAACACATCTTCCTTTTTGTTTATCTTAATCTTAAAACCACTCTCCCTTCGTATACCTTCTAGACTTCCCTGGCTTCTGTAGGAGAAGCTAGCTAGATAGCTAGCTAGTCTTCAATAATTTCTCAGCGTTCAGGGCTCCAAAGGTCGACGCAAGCAAATACACAATGTGTTAGTGGTAGCAGAGGTATACTTGTTAGCCATCCAGTGCTTAGCCTTTGGGATCCACTCGAGTAAACATGGGGTGCACCCATCGACCTGCTAGTGATATTTACATAAAGTGTAGGTCTATATGGCATTATATGGCTGCACTGCATTCAGACATCAGTCAGTGTGTTTTGTGTGTGTGCATATAGTACGCCTAAATGGTGGCTTGGTTGTGACTCCATTTGGGCCCAGCAGTATATTATGCTGTGAGACTGGTTTGTATGTAATCAGATAGACTGCCAGAATGAATAACTGTGGATGGGAGTTGGGAGGGGGGATATGCTGATAGACGTCTATATAACAACTTATTCGACATCCTCTCTCCTCCTCTCTCTCGACCCACAAGGCAACCACACTCGCACACCTATTCAGTTTAAGTGACATGTCACAAGCTGCGATGGTGACAAAAGCGCTAAATGAACGGAGGCCCTTCTACACAGTGATACTGTGAGCTGTTCATCTGGCAGATGTTTTCATGTAAACATGCCAGGCAAGCCATGCTAGCCCGCCACGCAGTTGCCATTCACAAGCCTCTGTGTGTGACTGAGAGCTGTAAACAACCAGAAAGCTCACCAGTTGGCACTGTAGGCATGTTGCGTGTGTGTGTGTGTGTGCGTGATCGCAGATACTGCTTTCTGAATGAGCCAGGCTGCTGGACTATCGCATGCCCTCAGACTCTCACTCTCACACACACACACGCCTGCCTTAGCAAGTCAGTCTCTCTCTTTCTCTATCGCTCTTGCTCTCTCTCTCCCCCCACCCCACACAGCAGCTGGTGAGTGCAGCATTTCACAGGCGAGTTGGGCAAGGCAGGCAGAGCTGCCCTGTGTTTGAGGAGTGGGGTCCGCTGTACTGCATGTGTGTGGGAACGTCTATCTTTGATCCACTCACATCTCATCTCCCCCCACAGAGCTGCAGGCGGAGAAACAGCCAAACCCCTCCTCCCCTGCCACTCAGGAACTGATGACAAGGCTGGGCTTCTTACTGGGAGAAGGGATCCCGGGCACGGCGCGCATACCTATGGACGACAAGAATGAAAAGAAGGTATTTAATTTTCTCCCACCCCTTCTCTCGGACACCCCCTCTCTTCCCAAGAGCAGTGGCTATGGCTGCCACTACCGCAGTGCACTGATAGAACGAGAGAGGGAGAGAGAGTATGAAGGGAGGCAAAGATGGAAGGAATTGGATAGTGTGTGTGTGACTTTTTTTCTTTTTTTCTTCTGTCCCCCCCCCCCCCCCCCGTCACTCCTCAGCTGTATCTATGGAAGTGGATTTAAGTCACAACACTGGGAATGAATGTTTGTCACAACAAACCGAGGGTAACTCTCACACTGTTTTGCTTTGGATGTTTCCTGCGGGCAACATGAGCGTCTGGTTATTTAATAGCTGCTGCATGTGCCTTGTTTACAGCGCTGGGACCCCGGTGTGGCGCGCTAGGCTCCCAGTAACTTGAGTGCCGTTCTAGGGTCTCTTGAGCATGTAGCGGGAATGTCTGATCCGCGGTCTAGAAGCGGAGTTATGTCAGGTCTAAGCCCCAGCTTGTTTGATTCCACTAATTAACGTGGGGCTCTGTTGAGAGGAGAACACAGCCCGGCTCTCTCTGATGCCTTCATTCATCTTGTGTGCTTTGGCCACGTTCTGACACAGAGCCTGCAGTGTGAGGAACTTGTTCAGAGGCTTGGCCAGTTGTTCTGTGATGCATGTTCACTAGTCTGGATGTCAGATGAGGAAACCGCCGGCATGGGAGCACAATGGTTTTTCAGTGGAGTTGGCCTCATCTGACAACAGGTCTGTCCGTACCGCTGTTGTGCAACATGAGCTTTGACTGTACATGCACTTTTATTTCTGCCCTGCCCTGTAAATGATTAAATCTAATTAAACTGTTAGGTTTGTGGTGCGTCAGGTGGCGTAAACTGTGTACAGTTCCCAAATAAATGTTTCACTCACTGGGCCAAATACGTCCTGGAATGCGGTGCATTTACTTGTAATGGATGCTGGGAGAGTACTGGTTTTAGAATGGATCAAATCAGAATTGATCTCTTTAAAGTGGCACTCTTTGTAGTATTGCGTTCAGTTCAGGCCATTAACCTATATTAGCCTACAGATCTGTATAGGCATCTGTATAGAGCAGCAGAAAGGTGGGGGCGAGACACTGGACAAGCTCACTTCAATTTGCTAGTTGAAATTGAGCTTAACAGGAGATGCAGCCAGTGCATTGTTATGAGGGAAGCTTGGTAATACAACCGTTGTATAGAGAACATCTGTGGTGCCCCAATTGATTTGGGAGTGTATCTCTGGGTAGACTGGCTGTATGCTCGTTGTTTCTTCCAGTTATCGCCTAGCTTGGTTCACAGAGCCCATGGCCCCATCACACTGTGCGGTCAGGAGCTTCTGCATTGCTTTCACATGATCTGGGAAGCCAGTTGGGCAAAACAGAGGGCGAGAATGAACTCATGCATTTAGTGTCCCTTGCAAACAAGATGTTGTTGTGTTGTCGTTCCTGGTCAGCCAAACCTGCTGCCAGTGAATAAGGATAAGGGAATAAACAAGTGAATGAGGCCCACACACTGGACAATGCTCCCAAACACGTTCCATGTGACAACCAACCAGCTATGTATCCCAGTGGGTCTTGTTGCTTCACAACCGATACGTTATTGGTCCCCGAAACTCCATAGCAGACGCACACCCAGACACATTGATTGATCTTGTAGTTTAAGAATGTTTTAAGTCATTTGCTCATTGTCATTGTACCCCCCCCCCCTCCCTACTGTCCTCCTATCTTCTGCTGCTGACCCCCCTGTCGCCCAGTGCTCTGTGACCAGCCAGGGTATCAGTCCCTGCTCCACTCTGACCAGCAGCACCGCCTCCCCCAGCACAGACAGCCCCTGTTCCACACTCAACAGCACGGCGAGCCGCCCCCCCCTCAGCCGCAGCAGCCCCTGCGGGACCATCACCAGCCCCAGTTCCACGCTGGAGAGCAAGGATAGTGGAATCATAGGTAAGACAGACATGCACACACACACAGTATATACAGTACCAGCACATCCCTGTCAATGCACCCAGGATACGTGGCCTCAGCATTTCACATTGCTTATTATCGCTATTCTGTAGCTGTTTGCGATTTCGCTTTAATAACGCCAATAATTGAACTTTTCCTTTCATGCCTTAACTTTTTGTGGCTCTGTAAGCGTTTGGTATTATGGCATTCTGATACCACAGTCAGTAATTGGGTTTGCATTGAGCTGTTCAGGCGACAGCAGTACGAGGGTGTACTATCGCTCTTGTAATAGACCTGTAAAACATCTAGGGATTCACACAAGCTGACTGGAGGGTGACTTGGTCTATTACTGCATTAATCCCTCAGCGATGCCTGTTCTCAGAGATTCCTGTGCCTGGGAAAAAAATAAATTCCTTTTGACATGAAATTTAATATTTTCAAGGGGGATTCAATAGAGATTTGTTTGTGTTGTTGTACTGCAGTTTAGCTGAGGATAACTCCCCATCTTAAACTGCATGGCTTTGTCTGTTAAATTTAAAAAATGTAATTAAACTAGATCAAACAAACAAATCAAATTCCACAGACATGGACAAGCTGGACTAGCTTTCCACCCCGGGTCATCCAATATAAGGCATCACTGCTGATGCAAAATAGGGCAATGGGGGCAGGAAAAGAAAATGAAAATAAATTGAAGTGCATTGAAATCATAAAGGCTTATGTGGAAAAGCCATACTCAGCACAATTTCCATTTCCCATAAGGCAAAGCTCTATGCAGTTGACATAATTGAGAACCATGACTCATATTTTGCCCCCTCCCCACCCAGAGCAATATCATTGGCTGCTGCTCAATAATTCATGGCGTCTGTGATACTGTATCTGCCACAGCGAAGAAATGATGTTTCACCATTGCGGCTCAAGTTTAGGTGTATAGTTGTGTAGTTCACATCCCAGTCCTATTCAACGTGGAGGCGCTTATCTCTTGTCAAATCAATATCTGGCTCAGCCTACACTGTCCACAAGGGTTTAAAAAATCTGAACTATTTTAACCCTAAGCTGAGAATTCTGTTTGTGAGCGAGCGACATGAAGCGATATTGGTCTTGAATGTCCCTCCCAGAGAGAATAAGGCTGCGTCGGTACAGAGAATCGCAAAGCAGCGCAGTGTCCACAAGGCCGATTCGGGGGAATGATTAATGTCCCACGTTCTTTTGAAGCCTGGGAAAAAGGGACTGCGGAAGAAGCCCGGATAAGAGAAGGGGGAAGAGGCTCCCGACTTCAAAAGCCTTGCAATTTGACTGTGTGTGTTGGGAACAGCTCCTGGGTGGAGTGGTGGAGGCTTGTGAAGAATGTCAACCTGAAAAGTTAGAGCTGCTCCCAAAGAAGTTGCCTCATGAGCTCCATTGGAGGGGACCCATAAGAATACAGTGCATGTCCAGCAATATGACCAAAAGTCAATATCTTGATATTTTGAAATAGTGTGCCAATATTGTAACAACATTGGTCTAACATTATATACAATAGCAAATGTGCATGTTGTTAGTTACAAGTTATTTTGCAGACTGTTTTATCTAAAGCCACTTGCAGTAAGTACAATTACAGGTATTAAGGAGCAGATGGAGTTGGGCATCTTGCTCAAGGATGCTTACAAGGAGGCCGGGCATGTTGGGGATCTAACTACTAACCTATCCTGCCCCCCCTGGATTTCCTTAGATTTTGGTCAAACTAGTTCAAGGTTGGGGCAAGGTTACGGCATGCTATGGGCAAGAGCTTTTGTTTGCTAATTTCATCAAACTATACCATACAAATGAACTGACATCTGCTGTGTATAGTAATTATTGTCATATTCGATATTGGAAAAATGGTTGTCTGTATTTTTTTTTCACGATAATCATGGCCCAACATTACGAGCTGTTCACACTGCAACATGACGCAATTCAGTTTAGACTAAGGTTATTTATTCCACCCTAACAGGCCTGAGCAATTGCCTGCTCCCAGGTAGGCTACTGCGCCTATTGTAGCTTTTTGAGCATCGTCGTGTTGCCTGGGGCTGTAGTGGGACAAAGCCTTAGAGCTCTTTGTCTTTTTCCTTATCTGTTTGTTTGTTGTGTTAATATTGGGGATGATGCAACGAGTTGCAGCATTATGAAATCCAGAGTAGTACCACGTCGGTCACTAGGTGTTTCTGTATCTTCTTCCAGCTACCTGAGAGTGCGTGGCTTTGCCCCCCTGCTTTGCTTTTGGGGCTGTGCTAGCATGGCCCGGATGGCCCGAGGACACGATTTAAAGGATTTGGATCACACACACCTGTCTAAACTCTGAAAATGAAAGCCCGTTTAGACCGCTGGTCATCCATTCCTCTTATTAGTTTTGTGATCACGTGTCAGATGATATGCATTCAGTTGCGGCATATAGCAATCGTATTTGCATAATGTTGGATCCCTCAGCTTAGGAAATGACAAGAATGAAATACATGATGAGAAAATGCTGGAGTGAGGAAATTAACGCCATAAATCTACCCCCCATCACAGCCAGCTAGTTTTTTTTTATTAGTGCGAGCAAAAAGTAGCTGTTAATATGCATTCAGACTGCAAAGAGAGTTGATAAGGTCGGCGAGGAAGAAGAGAGCGCGTGCTCTGGACTCTAAAGTTCCTCATTCATTACAGTTCCGCGTGTCACTCCCAATGAAGACGGAGCATTTCTCATAACGCAACAATGACCCGAGTCGTTCGTCTCGCCTAGCTCCTTTTTTTTATTTTTTTTTTATTCCCACCTCCCTACTTATCTCTCATTTGGTCTATCTTCTTGTGTCTTCCTCCGCCCTCCGTCTCAGCCACCATCACAAGTTCCTCTGAGAATGACGACCGCAGTGGCTCCAGTCTGGAGTGGAACAGGGACGGCAGCCTGAGGGGCGGGGGGCGCCATGGCCTGCCGCCCAGCGCGCGGGCTGACACCTGCTCCCCCGTGGCCGAGGAAGACTCTGGCAGCACGGGCGCCACACCCGCCGACACCCCCGTGTCCCGGGTGGACCAGCAGCACCTTCCCAGCACATCTGCCACATCTGGACATCCGAGCCGCGCACCTGAGGGCCCCCTTTCCTACCCGGCGCATACCACCTCCTCCCTCATGATGCCTCGGCCCAACTCTGTGGCAGGTAAGAGATCTCGGCGCTTCAATGGGGAACCCCCGGTCACCTCTTTCTCAATCTGGCTTTAAGAATGGGACAGGCTCAACTCATGAACCCATTAACCTACTTTTTTTGTAGGGGCCCCAGAGGCTATTTACTAGCTTATCTTGTAAAACGGGCCACTAAGTTCCCCCACTGGATACAGTGGGGGAACTACAAAGGGCCAATCTAAATAAACGTTTCAACAGAAATAACATTGTTAACATTGTCTGGGAGAGTTGCACCTAGGGATCTGATAGGGTCTTATGTGAACCACAGTACTGGATTCAGCAGTTTCTAAAGCACGGTGTAGTATTGTTTTAAGCCAGACTCAACTAAACATTTAATTGTAACTCAGTTTGAAGCGGCATGGTTTTGAGGTTTGGCATATGACAGAGACGCCACTCTATTATAATATGGCTTTTGACTGGGGCTGACAAGAGGTGTGTCCTCTTGTTTCACGAGCGAGCCACAGAGGGAGGCAGCCAGAGAGGTAGAACACATCCGTGACTTGACTGTTAGGCAGACTCACTCAAGCTTGGAGGAGAGAAGCAATGACAGCGCAAGATGAAGACAGAGTGAGAAGAGGGAGGTCTGTTATTGTGGAGCCAGGTTTTCTAGGATTTTTTAGGCTGTGCATGTGTGTGCGGAGGGGGGGGGGGGGGTGGCAGCTGTTGTGTATTGTGACTTGGCTCTGTCATGTCTGAATAGAGGACCTTTTTGCATTCCTCCCTTGGAACCCTCTTGTTGTGGTACAGCTAGCCGTATCCACACAGCTGTCACAATGTCTGGCAGCCCCACCATTTCTGTTTCCTAATTTCCTCTGGTCTTTCTGTCTTTCTTTTCCCTTTAAACCCCAAACCATTGAGATAAGACGAAGAGTCGTGTTCCAACTTAAAAGCTCTACCAAAAAACAGCTGTCATAAGTATACATTTGGATCTAGCTTAAATATAATTCCTGCTTTACATTTTTTTTTCTTTTTTCATTAACCAGAACAATTGTGGACACAATAATGCGATGCACAGTATACTTCAACAGCCGTAAGTTAAACATGAACGTCTCAACTACCACACTTTTAACTTAGTCTGTGGCATACAGTGCCCTTTAAGATACACATAATTACAGAAAAAACACAGCTGCTAGTAGGTCTCTATAGATGGTTTACATGCTGCATGAGCTATTATGCTTATCTCAACCCCACGTGCAGCACATTACCGTACTAGAGGCTGCACACAACATGCATTAATATTATCCTTTTCAAGAATATCCTGACTGTTTTTTTTTCTTGGAAGTACAGGCTCTGTAATGGAATATTTTATCTTGGACTATGTACTACATATAGACTCTGTGTTTTGTGATTCTATATGCTTAGACAGCTGTATCTTTGCTAAGCACACATAGGGGGTGGGCATTGTCATGTGAGACCCTAATCTCACGTGATGTAAGCTGTTTTTCAAACGTATTTGTTGCCCCATCCTGCTTGCCGAGACAGCTAAATTAACGACTGCATGTTTCTTACTTACTTACATTTGTTCACATGTATAAAAGGGCAACTCAGTGTTCAGTGAGTTGAGCCCTCTCATTCAGACCGTTGTATTCTGTTTAAGAGTTGCTCCTTCCTTGCAAGGAATAAAAGGCAAAGACAAATTCTCTTTTTCCACTGGTGGCAAAGTTTATATAATACGGTTTATATTGTAATTTCCATGACAGCCCCATTTCCAATTTACTCCTGCTTGCTTCCTTCGATAATATAATTAGCATGCTAAGGTAACATGTTGCGCTGCAACCATTAACTCGCCAGGATATCAAAGCATCTTCATGCAAAGTTGCGTTTCAACTACCGGACTATAGAAAAGATTGTGAGACCACTGCTAGCTTTTATTTTTTTTCCCCAGACTAAGCATTGCGTGATCAGCCAGGTGGCCACTCTGATCGCTTTCTGTGCGCCAAGGCAGAGTGTATCAAAACTACCAACCTCATTTAAAGGGACAGTAACATAGTTTCAGTCTGGGGTTAAAACACCCCGGTTACATAGATATTCTGGTGAGGTGGGTATAAAGGATAAGGTCAGTGTAATGTTTTTCTTTTTGTCACCATAGTGGAAAAAAAAAAGTATTTGTCAGGCAAAATGACAATGTCACCTCAGGCAAATTCGCTCGCTCGATAAAGCAGGAGACAGACAGATAAAATATGAATTAAGAGTGATAGTGCCACATATACTTGTAGTAGTTAGGCAGGGTTGCCCCCCCTGAGAGTGGGCGATGGAGGTGGTGGCTTGGCAGCTGTAAAGCCAGGCCTTGTCTGGACGCAGGCCTAATGAAACCTCCTCTGAGTGACTGATGTCTGAGGAGAGCTGGTCACATTGTCATTGATTAGAGAGCCCCTGTGAGGAGTTCTAACTTAGCATGTCGCCTGCAAACTGCTCTTGTCTGGCTGCCTTGACACAGGCACAAATGTCTAGGCTGCTCCCCTGACTCGAGGACTGTTTGTCCCGACCTTGACCATCTCTGAAGTTCTTAGAATGTTAAACCAAATATTAGTCTAAATATAGATTAGGTCAAATGACACTCAACGTTGCAGCCGGTCAATTTATATATGGAGATTACTTTGATGTATTTTGCTACTAGCCTATATTCAATTACTATAAAATAATACTATGGTTGTTGTGTTCTTTCGTGTTGTCGTTATGCTCATGTTTGAATAGGACTATTTGTGCATGCGTGTGTGTCTGCGCGCAACGTTTGTATGCTTTAACCACCTCCGGGGATAGTGGGGGTCGTGAGTCTCTGGCACCGTTATTTTGGGGCTCGGGCTGAAAAGTTTGGGAACCCCTGCTCTAGGGTTAAACAAGTTGTTGTAGTAGATGCCTCATTGGACCCAGGTCCGCTGTGGTTCTGTGCTGTTCTTGTAAAGTTCCTGAATAAATAAGTGATCGACAGACCATGTTTAGGAATCCCATGTGAAGTAGGTGACAGCCTAAACGCACCGTGTCCCGAGAGGCAACATGAATTTTGTTCATCTGTTTAGCGCCAGTCAACAGCACTATCACCGGTTCTAGAATGTTAGCTATGTATCAGGAATGTAAGCATGTCGCTCAGTAGTGTCGTTTACACACACACACACACACACACACACACACACACACACATATACACACACACACACACAAACACACACAGACTGGCTTGTTGTCGGGCTGCTGTGGGAACTGGAGCAGCACTATGTAAAAACCACATCTGCTATGGCTACTTGCACAAATGTTGACACATGCCACCTGTCACAGGGAACAGAGCTGAATTTAAAAGGCTTCGTTCTGGACCCTACTAATTGTATTATTACTCGCTGGAAGATGTCTGTGGAGCTGGTTCATGCGCCACTGCGATGTTTTCTGGCACTGTAATGGCATCGCTTGTTTTCATGCATTGGGAATTGAGGCCAGCATTTGAAAAGCTGGAGCTTTACTTCCAATCTCGGAACCCATCGGCTATCTGTCGGACGAGACGATTTAGCCTCTGGGAGCAAGGGCTAATATTCGTGGATTTCCGGTGTAGCCAGTGAATATCCAGATAACGGATATCGGGGCCAAGACTTCCCTTTCTGTGCGCTGGTCATTGTTTACAGTCCGATTAGCAACTTGAGAGCGAGAATGGAGTTGGAGTTGAGTTTGGCTAATCTCTATGAACAGATAATCTGCATGTGAATGCAGGCAGATCTTTTTTAAAGCGAAATCGTTGTCAGACGATAGCCGAGATTGCATTTCGGCCAATGTGTTTCATCTCCTCCACACGGACTGTTTGCATCCAAAGCCCGCTCAAACATGATTGGTCAATACTACACAGACCAAATGGAAACCAGGGCGCTTCCGATACCAAAATCTTATGTCATTGCCTACAGATTCAGCCTACAATCTGTTTAGAGAGATTCATTTCCTTCTCACTTAGCGATTGAAATGTCCAAATGTCTTGCTTCCAATAACAAATCTGTCTACTTCCTTCCTGTGTCCTGTTCCCTTCCCTTTTAAGCCTTTACACTTTAACAATGCTATATTTGGACTCTTCACAGGAATACTTCTATCTGATCAGTTACTGTGAAGAATTACAATTACAATTAGGTCATTTAGCAGGCGCTTTTATCCAAAGCGACTTACAATGACATGATGCTATTACATGGAGCAGATAGGGGTTAGGCATCTTGCTCAAGGATTCTTGCAGGTAGGCCACCTCTGAGGCTCGAACCCACTAGAATGTCCTGCCCCCCAGAAGAATGATGGCGAGATGGCTCTCCTACTGCCAAAATTGACACGTCAATTTTATATTTTGTTTGACTCCAGGAAAAGATAAAGATACCAAATACTCAAATGGCATTACATCCGGTGAACTGTTGTCTGCAGGGAATCATTTATCAATTTCAAGTAGGATGATAACAGCAAAATCTCACACATTTCTGTACAGTAGAGGAGTTCATCTGGACTGAGATGGAAGCCATTCTGGCACAGAGTTTAGCTATGACAAAGCCATCACCAAATGCCTGGCACTGTCTGCCACCACAGTGTTACACATGGAGAGTACAAATTCTATTTTAAGATTGTCCGAGTTAAGATTTTTTTTTTAAAATGCTTATGGAGACAAAGGGCCATATTATGTCTGACCACTGGAATGCCATGGTTTGGAAATCTTAACTTGAACGGTTTGTGGTCCGGTTCCTCAGACAGGGCGATTGAGTTTCGGGTCATTGTGGCTAAGAAATGGCGCTACTGTGCGTCCATGTCGTTTTGCTTTCTATGGAGTGGAGTCGAGGTTAGCGTCATGTTAGGCAACTTTACTTCTCTATTTCATCACCCACGCTTCAAAAGGGGTCTGTCAACTCACTTCCATGGTTAAACTCCCTCGAAATGCTGCTGTCGAGGGGCAGCATCAAGGCTATATGGCTTCCTTGCCGAGGCAGGAGGAGAATGACCACAATGTAAGTGTCACAACTCAGCTGGTTGGGAACACAATATATTTACCAGTCTGCTACATTCAACCAGGTGCTTTCAAGCCACTGGATAACTGCAGGCATTGAGTTTACTGGTTTCTGGGCATGTGTCCAGTAAGAGAGAATTGGACTCACCAGGAGTTCAGGTGTTGGTTGTCTAGGCTTCAATCCACTGCTCTGTCACCTCGGCGTTCTCTATTGCTGCAAACACACTCCGCCATTTGGACTGCGTCACTGCTTGTGTCTCCACAAACCATATAGTAGCTTTCATGCGGCCAATATAAGGCGTTTCTCAGATTGTTCAGGTGTTTGAGGTTGACTTGTTGCGACACATAACCAATAACACAAATGTTTCATGGCAGAAACACACACAGTCTTAGAGCAATACACCCTTGCATCCTCCGGGTCTTTGAAAAGGTCACATTGATGCCTATGAAAATGCCCATTCTGAGGAAAATCGGTCAATGCCTGAAAGTCACGGCAGGAGCAAGATAAAGGCTCCTTTAGAGAAATCGATGCACTATAGTTTTGAATGTGCTGGCCAACGTTTAGCTCAGTAGAACTCACTGATAGATCAGAAGTCGCCCATGTATAGCTGGACGGCTATTATCTAAGTCACAGTCTGCTGGCTATTCTCTCTTACTGCGAAGCCAACTGACTGAGATTGACTGACTGCGTTCCATTGTCGACAATTGTAATTAAGCTAGGTAAGCTTTGTAATGGTAAGAATCGCCTGATATTCAACTGATGTCCTATAATAATGTATGTTTACTTATAATTTATAACTGTTGATTTATTTGTTTTTGTTGTTTTGTCAGGGACTGTTCACAACAGCTCAATGTGGCAGGTTTATTTTTAAAATTAATTAAATTAATAATTTAAAATTATTGTATTGCAATATGTATCGCAATGTATCGTGATGCAATCGTGACCAATGTATCGTGATACGTATCGTATCGTGAGGTCCTTGCCGATACCCAGCCCTACTTTGAAGCTGCTCTGTATTCTGCTACACTGCCCAGATGTCTGCAGTAAGTTGCTTGTGTGGTACTGGCAAGTTCTATATAGTGTATATAGAATATAGCCATTATGACAATGAGTGTCAATTTCTGGCCCCAGTTCACCCACAGCAAAAATAAAATGCTGTGCTACTGTTTGCACAGAATTGATTTGTATTTAGTGAGTATCTGCCCTGCTCTGCTTAAACAGTAGTAACTTACTGTCCTAGGATAAATGGACAAACGCATTGCATCGGTGCATTCCCCACTAATATCAATTTAAGGCTTTCTTGTAACAAGAGATACAATTTTTCATAGAATTATCTTTGTTGTAAAAGAGAACCAACTCTCCATTTACACATGTATCTACATTTTTAATGTTCATTGTACAGGTCAAATATATTATTGGTTCACATGTTTTTTAAACAACACTGTTTGCAGTACAATGATGTGGTTTTATCTATCTGTTTGTCTGTCTGGTTTGCTGCAGTTACAAAGTGAAAGACAGTACTTTTTATTCCTTTACATATTCATTTTTGCTCTCTTTGAAATGGGACAGCCAGTGGAGTTTAGAAAGTTTCCTTGGAAACATGCCAGATTTGCATGCGAGCATTTAATGATAATGTTACTTTGTATTCTGGATTCTGATGCGGGTCAGATGGGGATTGGAGCTTGGCACATGGTGTTCGTCAGGTTCCCCAAAAGACAAGGGGCAGAAAAGGTGTTTCAGGTATCATAAGAGTACCAAACCATCCGAGAAGGAGATATTTGTCTTGAAGCTTACCCCAGGACGTTAAACTTGCAGGGTCAGCTACAGAGCAGCGCTGTCGGATCCGTCTTGCTTGGAGACATTGCAGCAGGGGGGTTTGTTGTAACAAGACATTTATTCCAGAACAGAAGATCCACCTTGTCTCTCTAGCGCCCAACTATGATCTCTCTCCGTTGTGGGGAACATTCTTGCATTTTGACCACCCCCATAGAACACAGTCAGGTTACCCACAGTACCACACACTTGGGATATTCAGCTTTACTCATTTAATTTGTTTATAAAGGTGCATGTTTATACTTTTGAATCCTTTTGTGAAGAGACCTGTCAGTTTCTGCTTCTGTAACACCGGCGTCCGGGGGGGTCAATACAGTGTTATCTTGTTTTCTCTTATCTATGAGATGCTACCAAAGCAGCCCTACTGCACGTTAACGTGAGGGAGCAGGCAGAGCAACAGAAACGTGATGATGTATATTGTAATCAAGGGGGTGAGGTGAGCCGGATGGGTGCGACCCTCCTCCTCGTGTCACAGGAGACGGGGAACAGGAGGATTTAAAGCGCGGACCTGCCAGAGAAAGGCGCGGTTGTAAAAAAGGAACCTTATTTTCATCAGAATACAGGCTGACGTGTGTAGACCTTCAAAGTCGCTGGCGGCACGCACACTTCAAGGTAGCCCAGCGCTGTCAACGAGGACGGGATCTGCGGGAATGGGGAGAGACAGTCAGAATAAGGGGAAGAGGAGGGGCCCGTAGGGGAGGAGAACAGAGGGCTGACAGCACCCTGGAAGAAATGATTGGCCTTGAAGGAAACGTAGGGAAAAGAAACGCTATTTCAAAGACTACTTTTTTGTTCTTTGTTGATGCTGTAGGACTTCCTGGCGGAGACAGAAAAAAACCCACCTAATCACCATGCCGGGCTTCTGTACCAATCTAACAAGTCCATCTGACAAATACCATCATCTTTCTGTTGTAACAGTCGAACAGACGACACAGTCGAACAGACGTTTGACTGTTTCTCACGGTTTCTCCACCGTGACTCATATTTAGTCATTTAAGAGTTAATTATGGGAGGTCGCATGAAAGGACGTAGAGAGAGAAAATGGAAACGTCCTCTGGTCTTAAGTTGATATTAGACTTTGAACCTCATCTGCCCACCCACCCGCCAGCTATCTTACATCATCCCTCCCTCCCATCATCC